>MU725499.1:0-37545 GCA_026770625.1 Nicotiana glauca
CATAATTTTATTGTCTTTATTGTTGAATATTTTAGGATAATGCCATGACATATCATATTTTGTATTATTTTCTTGCAAAATACTTTATATAGTTGTATCTTACTAGGACTAAAGAAATATTTTGAGCATAATTTATATGTTTTGTTTTACGAAAATTTTACGGGAAAAAACCCCGAAAAAACCCGAATAACCCGAGAAAAACCGAGAGTGAAAAACCCGAGTTTTATTGGTTTGGTTTGGTCTTTAGATTTAATAATCCGGCACAATTGATTGGTAATTGTAAAATACGAATCAACCCGACCTATATACACCCCTAGCTAGATATATCAGATTTTATGAGAATATTGAATAACCCATCAAACATAAAGAGTCTGTAGTATGAGAATGCGAACATCTTTGTCTTATTGATTTCACATAGCGGACTCTTGTCTGATGACCTACATTACATCAGATGACTAACTTGCAGATCAGAGGACACAAAACATCTCCCTAAAGAACAAAGCAAACAAAAGAGAAAGCGAGGGGCGCATATAATTTATTGCTATAGATTAACTCTGGACATTATTCGCCTAATAGCTGTGCTTGTTTGCATCGTCAACATACAACTCAGTTTGCTGCAACAAAAAATAAAATTCAGTAAGCAGTAAGAATGTTTATTACTCAATTTTTATGCTATATATTCCTTTTAATGGACAGTTACCCGTAGGTATTTTTATAATACTATAAAAATTCTTTTACACTATAAAAGTAAAGCTCAAAAAATTGATATTGTCAATTCCATATTACTGACCAGCACAAGAGAGGGGAGGAAGGTTGCATTGAGCTGGAAGGCGGGCAGAGATGCGGAGAGTGTTGCAGAGGCACTCATGGTCCACTGACTGGAGTGCAGAACAACAGTCGGCACTAGGGGTCGGGTTGGTTGTCCCTGGAACCACGAATGGCGCGCACACGTTCAGGTTATTAAGTGATACAGAGCAAGTCATTTGTCCCTGACATTCAATCACTCGGCTTTGAAGCACAATTGCTAGCAGAACAAGGGAAACAATGAACTTCATCGCTGCCATATTAGTTCCTTCTTTAAATAACTGGTTGTCTAAAAGAAAAGTATTAGCTGAGTTATTGTTTGTTGTTCCAGGAAGGAAGCGTAGGCTCCTATTTATAATTATTAAGGAAAGAATGAAACAGGAATGTATCCAAAAATTAAGACCCTTCTGCATGAACAACCTAATACAACGTTTTGATACACAGTTTTTTTGTGTTTAGCCACACATTTTGTTATTACAAAATTTTATACTAAGTTTTGATACACAGCTTTTTTTGTGTTTAGCCACACATTTTGCAATTACAAAAATCTTACTTAATTAGCTCTAGGTATTTGGACTTTGAGAAAGATTGATATGCAACACCTAATGATACAGCAATTTGCATATACATATAGGGACAAACTGCTAACCTCAGTGAGCTTTCTAACTTAATAATTGCATCACGGAACTCATTTCAACAAGAAAGAATTTGAGCTCTATTCGATGTCGCTAATTTCCTAAACCATTTGAATATGTTGGAGTTTGATTTTCTCGATAATAAACTTTGATCCGGTTGCAATACTATAGCATCATCAGAGCATTTTCTATCCTGAAATCTAGCTAACAATAGTTGATAAGAATGGCCCTTGGGGTTGAGATAGGCCCGAGGTCCATTTTATTATGGTATCGGAGCAGGACCCATCCCGATTTTTCGATGTTGGGTCCCCATAATTGTCCACGCTCCAGATGTCTAGTCATGGGCGTGAGAGAGGGTGTTGAGTCCCACATTGACAATGAAAGGGATGGGTGGTCTCCTTATATGAACTTGAGCAATCTTCACTTCATAAACTAGCTTTTAGAGTTGAGTTAAGTCCGAGGTTCATTTTATTAATAATTGTATATACAAATTAAATATAAATTCATGACCCTTAGAATAGAGGGAATATTTAAGATTTGGAATGAGTCAAATTAAAATAACAGTTGAAATTTTATGGTGATTTTGTGTGAGTTCAGATCCAAATTTTATTTATACTCAAACAGGTACAAAAGCTAGTTAAGAATTTAAATACCTGGGGCATAGCCCCTCCATCCAAAATAACTCTTTTGATCTCCTTTTATCTTGGTGTGCCAAAAACTGAGAAGGGCATAGGTTCTTCCTGTGCATAATTTCTTTTGTTAAACATTTACGTGTTTTTCAGATGATTTACCCATATAATCTCAGTAACAGCTATGTAACAGTCCTGTCAAAAAATTTCTGTACCCCAAAAACTTAGATCATTGTATTTTTGTGTCGATAGTTAACTATTAATTTGTAATAATGAGCACCGTTTTCAACCATATAGAATTATGGGAATATTTCACATTAGAACAACTGGGCTCCATATTTTTTAATTTTATAGCCCATATTTCAATTTACAACTAACTAGCCCATAAATAATAGGCTAAGATTCAACAACTAACTCCACTAGGTTCTCAAAATTACTATTTAATTTTTAAAAAAGATTCCTCAAACTTTTAAATTAGTTTTCGAATCAGTAAGTGTCACTCAAATATTAATTCAATAAACCAAATTCATTTGAGTGGTCAAAATTAAATTTTTAACAAACTTAAATATGTGAGTTTGAATTTCGAATTCTATTTTGTGAGAAATATAGAGTGTGTGTTATTTAGACTTGTTAGAAATAGTATAAGGAAATTGTATATAAAATTTGAAGTCATTTAATGGAGCTTTGGACTGGTTTTGAACAAGAATTGCAACTGAAAATCATGGAAGAAGTTCGTCTACGGACGCTTGTATAAAGGTGTATAAAAGTGTATAATAGTGTATAAGGTGTGTTTCTACACTCATATACAATATTATACAAGATTATACATAATTATACAAAAAACTGACTTCGTTTTCTTCATTGCGTCTTTTCTGAAATTTAACTCAAATCTTGCTCAAATCTACTCCAAATCACTTCAAATTTAAATTTTGAACTCCTTTTGATATTTTCAATCAATTAGAACAATACTCAATACAAACAACTAACAAATTCAAAAAACCTATTTTCAAAAGCAAAGCTTTAAATGGTCTTCAATGGTGGACTTCTATTCTTTAATTTTCTTTCATTGCAAGCAGGTGACACACGAGGAGAAGCAGAAAATACATGGCCCTTTGAAGCATATGTAAAAGATGTGAGAAGAAGAGAGAGTGAAAGCAATAGTTGTGAGAACAAAGAATTAACTCCATAGCTTTTAGAAGCAATGGTTGTAAAAATACATATTTTGAATTTGCAAGTGCTTTCAAAATATGTACAATGTGGGCTAGGTGGGGTAAAACTTAAAAACACGGGCCATTTTTTGTTATGGTGTGAAGTCATGTGTATTTTCTTGTAATTCTTTCTAGAATATTATATATTATAAAATATACCTCTATTTTAAATAATTATTTTTATATTACATGCATAAAGTATAAATTATAAATTTTTTATTCTCTCTTATTCTCAATTCTGCAAATATTTTTTCTTTGAGTTTTTATCATTATTGTCAAAATTAATGATACAAATAAATGATTCTAAGGAAATTTTTGACTTAATTATTTTATTAATACAATACTTTATATGCTTGAAAATTCTTTTTCACTTCTTTTTTTACTTATGTCATAACATTAAAACTTTAAAAAAAAGTGACAAAGATTGATAATTTAGAGGGTAAAATATATTTTTGGCCATTGGAAGTTTGACAATTTTGGTCACTAGTTTGACAATTTTGGTTGAGTGACCTTCTGAGTGTTATAAACATAGTTAAGAAGCTTTTCTGTTATATACAAAAGAAATATGATATTAATAGGTAATTTTGAATAGTTAAGTGATATCAACTTGAGTATCAGACTCCACTTATTTGTGTTTAGCACCATATTTTGTAGTTGAACTATTGCATATTTGTTTCCTATTAATCAAGACAAAATAACATAATAATGCACTCCATAACTTCACCTTGCATTATTTAGCCCACTTACAAGTTTGCAAATGTGTAGCCAAATATTAATAAGCTTAGATCTGAATTTTTTTCTAATTTTTTTTTATTCTCTATATCTTCAAGCGTGAAACACTCTCATTCTCTTTTTTCCTCAAGTTTCTACATACCTATCACAACTACGAAAATTCAAAAACAGACGTGACAAAATTAAAATTTCATCTTCTTTAATGTTAATCTTGTTAGATTTTGAATATAATTTTGTGAGAAATTTGGAGTAGGCATTATTTAAACTTATTATAATTAGTCTAAGTATATTGTAAAAAAAGTTTGAAGTTATTTAATGGAGATTTGGAATAGTTTAAATCAAGAATTGCTAGTGAAAAACGTACAAAAAGTTCGTCAGAGTGCTTATACACTTTTATGCAGTATTATACACTTTTATACAAAGGGGTATATTATATATACAGTTGCATACAAGTTTATAAAGATGTATAAGTACAATAGTAAAAATGTTAGTGATACACCATGTATATAGGTGTAGAAGAAGAAGAAGAAGAAGAAGAAGAAGAAGAAGAAATGTGAGAAATCCACCAAATACCTGTAAATAATGTATCAACCTTGTATCAAATAATATATAAGAGGTGTTTATGCATTACTTATATAATATTATACACTATTATACAAATGAATCCTATTAATGGAGCTTCATGGGTTCTTTTTCTTCTTTGGGCATCTTCTGAAATTCAACTCAAATCTTGCTCAAATATGCTCCAAAACACTTCAAATTTGTGTTTTGAACTCCCCTTGACGATCCCAACCAATTGGGCTAACATCCAATCCAAACAACTAACAAAATCGAAAAATTCAATTTCTGAAATTGAAGCATCGAATGACCTTTAATGGTGACTCAAAAAATAATAATTTTCTTAAGTGGTATTTTTTCTTCTTATTTTAATAGTGATTATCAATTTTGAATCTGGAAGGAGAATTGAAGAATATGTATATATAGGTAGAGAAATTTTGGGGTGCAAAGTCGTGAAAGATGAAGAAGAAGAACGAAGAAAAGAAAAAAATAATTAAATAGGGTGGGCTAACCGGTGAAACATAATTTTTAAATTATGTACAACCTGGGTCATATTAGGTAAGGGCTTCAAACGTGGGCCATTTTTTGATAGACTGTTGGGCCAAGTGACAAGGAGCGTAATTCCCCTATTAATCAATGGTATTTGATGTAAGTTATTTTTTCTTACATGTATGTGACCCAATAGGTTTAAGGCCCATAATTAATTTTTGATTATTGATCAAATCTCATCAGTCCAATTGGTTACTTGATGGACGTACCAGATTAAGTGAGAACCTCTATAAATTGGTCCGCTCCCCACCCATTAGGGTTACCGTAGTTTATTTCTTTCTTCCATCACCAAAGGCGGCAGTAACGTAAAGTTAGGGCAAGGGAAAATAAATCAATTTACTGATTAACGTTTCCGCTTCACGATAATGAATTTCGCTTCAGGTATGTTTGCTGTAATGATTTTTTGTGCAAGATTATCATGTTCAAGTTCCTGGTGTAAATTAAATTTATGCTTACATGTGGTATCAGAGCCTAGATATTTGACTGATAATTTTCGTGAAAGAAAGACTAGATTAATTATTGTGTATGCAGAGCAGTTCTGATGGAATTGTCGAATTGTTTCAAAATCGATATTACAATCTATACTACTTTCGAATCTGAACATGAAATTCCATTATGAACAGTGAGTAACTTAGGGCCTAGAATGTTCACAGAACTTTGAAAATGGCACCAACAGGTTTATGCTTGGCTAATTTGGAATCTCACATTAGGATTTCACATGAAATCATAAAGGATAAAATAGTTTTATATCCTTAAGCCCACCATATGCTTCCACACACGGGACACTAATTTTATCGTTAAAGATTTGTCTAATTTAAGTATTATGCTATTTTCCTATACTGGATGGGCAAAGCTTCTTTAAGAAACATGAACTTAGGTTACAATTATTACATTAATTGTCCGGTCTATTAGACTATTTTAGATAATTATTTCTTGGGCCATAAAGTAATATGTTGTGGGCGATAAACTGATAAAGTCACATATTATTTGTTTTATATATGTGATTAATGTGTATATAGTTTGTTAGTCACCAAAGTGACCAAACTAGATTGTTTAAAGTATTCACATACATAAAATCTTATAATCTCTATTTTTTGTGTGCACTTATGTTATATAGTTTGTTAGTCACCAAAGTGGGCAAACTAGTTTGTTTATGAAAATATACATACATAAAATTATAGTTTATCCATGAGATTAATGAAATGCCTATAATTAAAAATTAGTGAATAAATTAATTTTTACTATTGCTAGAACTTAAGGATTTACCCAAAGATGAATCAATTATTCTGTGAATAGTGAATATGATGAGGTAAATTAATATTCTTAGTCAAAAATATATTATCTGTCCAAAGATGGCATATATATTTGGTTAAAATATTTAATTACCTATTAAAGACCTAATGATATTTAAATTATGATAGTGTGTCGTGGTATTTACCCAAAGGAGAATTGCGATATGCTTTAACTGTTTTCTTCAATCCATATCGATTTGTGAGCATGTATTATATATATTGCAGCTATTCATTTTTATTCGCATGCTTCGTTTGTTACTGTGTTCAAAGAATTGAACTTCTCTAAATGGCGTGAACAAGTCCAGTTCCACATAGGTGTGATGGACTTTGACTTGGATCTGCTGAATGATAAGCCCGCTACCATTACTTATTCGAGCAGTGCGAACGAGAAGTCTTTCCATAAAGCATGGAAACGCTCTAACAGGCTAAGCCTTATGTTTATGCGAATGAATATTGCTAACAATATTAAGAGTACTAAACAGAAAGTGCCAGGAAATACCTGAAGTTTGTGGAAGAACGTTTTCGTTCTGCAGATGAGTCTCTCGCTAGTACACTAATTGCTGAACTCATGATCATGATGTTTGATGGGTCGCGTAGTATGCAAAATCATATAGTCGAGATGACTAATATTGCAGCAAGACTTCAGACCTTGGGGATGAAAGTTGATGACTTGATCTTTGTTCAGTTTATTCTAAATTCATTGCCTCCTGAGTATGGACCTTTTCAAATTAACTATAACACTATTAAGGATAAGTAGAATAGTGAATTGTCCAATATGCTTACTTAGGAGGAGTCAAGACTTAAGAAAAAAGGGATTCATTCAATTAACCTCATGGGCCAAGGGGATGGTAAAGGACTTAAAGTGAAGCCCAACAAGTTCAAGAAGAAGAAAGCACATGTTAAAGCTCCATAGGATGCTAAGAAGGAACATAAGGCAAATACGTGTCATTTGTGTAACAAGGAAGGACACTATCAGAAAGATTGCATGAAACGTAAAGCTTGGTTAAAAAAAAGGCACAATTAGTGATTTTGTATATTTCTAATCAAATTTAATAGAAGTTCCTAATAATACTTGGTGTCTTGATTCTGGTACAACTGCTCATGTATCTACTACGTTACAAGGATTCCGTACGATCCAAACTACAAATCCAAATAAGGATTTCTTGTTCATGGGAAATAGTATGGAGGATCCAATTGAAGGCATAGGACTTAACGTTTGATCATGGAGAATGGGCGTCACCTTGATATATTACAAACTCTATATGTACCTTCAGTTTCTAGAAATTTGATTTCTCTTTCAAGACTTGATGTTTCTGGAGTTGATTTAAAGTTTGGAAATAGATGTTTCAATTTATATAAGAATACAATTTTTTAGGGTTTTGGTTTTCTTAGTGATGTTTTATATAAATTGAAACTCGATATTGGTTTTTTTGAATCCCTTCGTACTGTTCAACATAATGTTGGAATTAGACGTAGTTAGCTAGATGAAAGTTCTGCTTATTTGTGGCATAGACGTTTGGATCATATACCCAAAAAGGTTAGAAAGATTAGTAAAGAATAAGATTCTTCAAAATTTGAATTTCACTAATCTTACTATATGTTTGGATTGCATTAAAGGGAATCAAATCAAACATAGTAAGAAAGGTGCCACAAGAAGCACCTGGCTTCTTGAAATTATACACCCCGATATTTGTGGACCCTTTGATGTTCCATCTTTTGGTAGAGAAAAATATTTTATGACTTTTATCGATAACTTTTCACGTTACGGATACATCTATTTTTTGAAAGAAAAATCTTAAGCAACAGATCCTCTCAAAGTGTTTGTTAATGAGGTTGAAAGGCAATTAGATAAAAAGATGAAAATAATTAGGTCAGATATAGGTGGTGAATATTATGAAAAATATGAATAGGGAAAATTTCCAGGTCCGTTTGCAAAGTTCCTCGAGAAACGTGGTATATGTGCACATTATACTATGGCAGGAACACCTCAACAAAATGGTGTTGCAAAAAGGCATAATCGAACACTTATGGATATGGTTATGAGCATGATGAGTAATTGCTCAACACCCAAATCATTGTAGATGTATGATCTTAAAACCGTTGTATATTCATTAAATAGGGTTCCTAGTAAGGCAGTTCCAAAGACCTCTTTTGAACTGTGAAAAGGAAGGAAACCTAGTTTAAGGCACCTACATGTTTGGGGTTGCCAACGAAAGCTAGAGTTTATAATCCACAAGAAAAAAAATTAGATTCTCGAATAGTAACTTGTTACTGTATTGGTTACTTAGATAAATCTAAAGGGTATGTGTTTGACTGTCCAAACCATAGTTCGAGAATTGTTGAAACCGGTAATGCAAGATTCATTGAGAATGATGAAGTTAGTGGGAGTGTTGAAAAGCAAAGTGTAGAAATTCAAGAGGTGAGGGTCAATATTACCCAGGAATGTGCCTACTTCCACAGAAATACCAAATATTATTTCATTTGTTGAAGAACAATTTGACAACACCGAGCAAAATTTGGATGAGACACTTTATGAAGAAACTAACTCACAAATATCTGACACAAATGAACCATAAGAAATGCCATTAAGAAAATCTCAAAGACTTATAAGTTTGGCTATTTCGGATGAGTACATGGTTTATTTGCAAGAGTCAGATTTTGACATTGGTCTTAATAGGGATCCGATTTCATTTTCACAAGCCATAGAAAGTAATGAGTCTCACAAATGATTGATGCCATGAAGGAAGAGTTAAAATTCATGGAATATAATAAAGTCTAGTGTCTTGTTGAATTACCAGAAAGATCTAAAATAATCGGGTGTAGGTGGGTCTTTAAGACCAAATGCGATTTAAATGGCAATATTGAACGATACAAAGCCAGACTTATTGCCAAAGTTTATACTCAGAAAGGAGGCATTGTGTGACGACCCGGCTAGTCGTCTAATGAGTTACTGCTCTGTTTCCCCCATTTCTCCTACTTTATGCTTCGTTATCCGTGTTTAGTGGTATTGGGATGGTCGGGTTGAGTCCGGAATGATTTTGATAAAGTTTAAGACACTTAGTCTCTTTTAAGAAGGCTTAAGTTGGAAAAATCAATCGGATGTTGACTTATGTGTTAGAGGGCTCAGATATGAGTTCTGATGGTTTGGTTAGCTTCGGGAGATGATTAGTGACTTAGGAGTGTGATTGGAATAGGTTTTGGAGGTCCGAAGTAGAATTAGGCTTGAATTAGCGAAGTTGATATTTTGGCGATTTCCGATTGGTAGGTGAAATTTTGATCCGGGGGTTGGAATGGAATTACAAGAGTTTAATTTAGCTTCTTTGTATCATTTGGGATGTGTGTGCAAAATTTCAGGTCATTCGGACATGGTTTGGTTGGGTTTTTGATCGAAAGCGTATTTCGGAAGATTTTTAGAAACATAGGCTTGAATTCGATGTGTTTTGGGTAATTTGATGTTGTTTGAGGTTTTTTGGTGATTGGAGAAAGTTTTAATAAGGTTTTAAGATGTGTTGGTGCCTTTTGTTGAGGTCCCGGGGGCATCAGGTGAGTTTCGGATGGTCATTCGGAGCATTTTTGGAGTTTGAAAGTTGCAGAAATTAAAGGTTCAGTGTTGCAGAGATTTACATCTTCGCGTTCGCGAAGAAGGAATTGAGTAAGGCCAGGATTTATCCTTCACGTTCATGAGATGGGCTCCGCGTTTGCGGAAGGCTGGGATTCAATGAATCGCATTGGCGAGAGGGCACTCGCGATCGTGTAGGGTAATTTGGGATCGAGGCCCTGTTGTTCATCGCGTTCACATAAAGGGTGTCGCGTTCGCGAAGGTAAAGGAGGAGAAAGCATCGCATTCGCGATGGGTGTATTGCATTTGCATAGAGTAAAATTTGGTCAATGCGAGTTTTTGCTTCGCGAACGCGATAGTTTGACCGCGTTCGTGAAGGACGAATATCAGGCCTGGACAGAATGTTTTTAAGTCGTCTTGGTTGTGCTTTTGGGTCTATTTTCACCCATAGTTGATCATTTTGAGAGCTTTTTGAAGGAGATTAAAGAGGGATTCAAGGTGGAATCTATTGGAGGTAAGATTTTTGAGCTTAAAACTCGATTCTATTGAGAAATCCACCTAGAAAATCATGGAAACCTAAGCTAAATGGAAGAACTAGGGCTTAGAATTTTGGAATTTTGATTTGGGATTTTGGAGGACCAATTGGGGTCAGATTTGAGAACTTTTGGTATGTATGAACTTGTGGGGAGATAAGGAACCCGTTGATGTAAAAAAAAATTTGGGTTTCGAGAAGTGGGCCAGGGGCTCGGGTTTTGCTAATTTCGGAATTTTTGGTATTTTTTTATTGTTTTCGCTTGGGCTTTGTTCCTTTAGCATATTGTGACGTATTCGTTATGATTTTTGACTAGATTCAACGCGAGTGGAGGCCGATTCGAGAGGCAAAGGCGTCGCGGAGTAGTATTTTCACCTGTTTGAGGTAAGTAACCCTTGTAAATTTGGAACTGAGGGTACAAACCTCGGTATTTGACTTGATTTGATAAATGACGGTGACGCACATGCTAGGTGACCAACGTGTGGGTGTGCACCGGTCGGGGATTGTGACTTGGTCCGTCCGTAGCGACTATTAAGCCACGTATTTTATTTGGAAACATTATATTATTCTAGATTTTGGACCCTTATACTGTAATAGGACTTTATGCCATATTTGGTGCCTTGTGCCGATCTCTAGAAACCCTTAGGGGCATTTTAACTATTTTCCTCACTTTACTAGTTAAAAACATATCCTTAGTCATGTTTTCACCTGTTAAATGTTTAAAACTAGTTTTATCATTCTACACCTATTGTGAGGACCGTTTGGGTTGAGTTCCCTAATTTCTGTTGTAACGCCCGAGAGACTGTGAGGCTAATGACTAAGAGAGGTTGAGAACCTTATGGTGAGGATATTATATGTATATATATTATGGATCGGGCTGCACGCCGTAGCGATACTTAGATGGATCGTACTGCACACTGCAATGATATACATATTGGATCGGGTTGTGCCGTAGCAATATAACGCTTGGGCTGTAGGAGCCCCTCCGGAGTCTGCACACCCCCAATGAGCGTAGTCGACTATAAATATATGGATCGGGCTGCATGCCACAGCGGTTACTATAATTTCTATTGTTATGAGATTAAATTAGCCAAGAGCTGAGTGACGAGAGCTGAGTCATGAGAGCTAAGTCACGAGTGACGAAGAGGCTATCCGAGGGGCCCTGTTATGATGTTTCCACTGTTTTCTCTCTTCTTATAAATAAGCCTCTATTGGATATATTGTCAAGTAACTGATTTCAAGATTTTAAACTGAAATTTTTGAAATTATGACAGAACTGATTTCAAAGTTATATGTTTCGAACTGCTCGTCACTGCTTTCAGTCCATTATTTATTTTAGTTACTTACTGAGTTGGCGTACGCATGTTATTCCCTGCACCTTGTGTGCAGATCCAGGTGCCCAAGCGACCGAGTGAGAGCTTTCAGCTGTTATCCAGCATTTGTCGGGGAGTTCGAGGTAGCTGCATGGCGTCTGCAACCCTGATTTCTCCCTTCTATCTTATTACTTTTCCGCATTACTAGACAATCTATGTAGTAGTTTGTTCATACTTGTGTTAGAGGCTCTAGACTCGTGACACCGGATCAATGTGGGCTGTATAGTCTTTCATGTTCTTGTTGACTTCCGCGTATCTACCTTGCTGTTTTAAACACTTATTATGATAATTGGTAATTAAACAGTGTTAGCAAATAATTTATTAAAATGAAAATGGGTTGTGGTTTGATACTTGGTCTGGCTTGCCTAGTAATATAATAGGCGCCATCACGACCGGTTTGGGGTCGTGACACATTGATTAGAAAGAGACATTTTGACCGGTCCCAAAGAAAGACTCGTTATGAATTATTATGGCTTTGATAGATCATTATAATTTAGAGTTACACCAAATGGATGTGAAAACTGCCTTTCAAAATGGAGTTCTCGAGGAGGAAGTTTATATGGACAAACCAGAGAGTTTGAAAACTAAAGGAAAAGGTCAAATGGGGTGTAAACTGAGGAAGTCAATATATGGACTTTAACAATTCTCACGATAATGTTATATAAAGTTTAATGATACCATAACGTCTTTTGGATTTGTGGAAAATACCATTGATCGGTGTATATACCAAAAGATCAGTGGGAGCAAGTTTAATTTTAGTCATATATGTTGATGATATCATACTTACTGCTAATGGTTTAGGCATATTGCGTAAGATCAAAGATTTTCTCTCTAAGAATTTTGAAATGAAAGATATGGGTGAGTCATCCTATGTGATAGGAATAGAAATATTTCGTGATACATCACAAGGATTATTGGGATTGTCTAAAAAAGGTTATATCGAAAGATTTTTAGAGAGATTTAACATGAATAATTGTTCAGCATGAATTGTTCCAATTCAAAAAGGGGACAAATTTAGTCTCATACAATGCCCTAAGAATGATGTAGAACGAAAAAAATGGAATTCATTCCTTACTCTTCTATTGTTGGTAGTCTGATGTATGCTCAGACTTGCACAAGATCAGATATTAGTTTTGCGGTCGGAATACTGGGAAGATATTAGAGTAACCTAGGAATTGATCACTAGAAAGCTGCAAAGAAAGTCTTGAGTTACCTGAAAGGAATGAAGGATTACATGCTCATGTATAAGAGATCCAAGCATTTGGATGTTGTTGGATACTCGGATTTAGATTTTGCTGGATGTATTGACACTAGAAAATCCATGTTTGGTTATTTGTTCCAATTAGCCGAAGGAGAAATATCGTGGAAGAGTGCCAAACAGTTTATCATTGCTACATCCACGATGGAAGGAGAATTTATGGCATTTTTTGAAGCCACACGTCATGCATTATGGCTGTGAAACTTTATTTCAGTACTTGGGGTTGTCGACACCATTACCAAGCTGCTGAAAATTTACTGTGATCATTCTGCAGCAGTATTCTTCTCACTGAACGATAAGTACTCCAAAGGTTTCAAACATATAGAATTAATGTACTTTACCATCAAGGAGGAAGTTCAGAAACAAAGAGTGTCACTTGAGCATATTAGAACAGATATCATGACTGCAGATCCGTTAACGAAAGGTTTACATCTAAAGAACATGTACATACAATGGGTCTTGGTTGTATCTATGACTGATGTATTTATGATATTTTGACACTCTGAGCTCATTTATGTATTTTTGATATACATTAATAAATTTTTTTTTCTCATAATGGTGTACACATTATTGTTTTGAGATATTACAAGATAAGCCTCAATGAGACATTACTGTGTACCATAATATTTTATAGCTTATGGACTTGGTACGATAAGTTGCCAATGTTGTAGTATATGGAAGGGACTATATAGAAAAATTATATATAACCGCCGTAACTCACATTTAGTAGTTATTATGGTATTTATGATTGACGTTATAAAAGAGATTTGTTTATGCACAACTAATGGTTGTGTTATTAAATATTAATATTATGTGATTATTAGGCAAAGTTGGAGAACGTAAGTTATTTTTTCTTACGTGTATGTGGCACAATAGGTTTAAGGTCCATAATTAATATTTAATTATTTATCAAATCCCAATCGTTCGATCGGTTACTTGATGGACGTACCAGATTAAGTGAGAACCTCTATAAATTGGTCCTCTCCCCACCCATTAGGGTTACTGTATTTTATTTCTTTCTTCTATCACCAAAGGCGGCGGTAACGTAAATTTAGGGCAAGGGGAGAAAAACTAATTTACCGATTACCGCTTTCGCTTTACGATAATGGAATTTGCTTCAGGTATGTTTTCGGTAATGATATTTTGTGTAAGATTTTCATATTCAAGATCCTGGTGTAAATTAAGTTTATGCTTACAATTGGCCCTTGTAAAATTGATGTAGCCAACAGCTAGCCTACATCAGTAAGGTCATCACTTATATTGAAAGTAATTATGTGTTCTGAGGCCCTAAAATCTCCTTTTGTTTTACCTCAATTTACGTGCGCAGTTCAGGCGTGTATCCGAAAAGCTATTATGTAAAAATCTATGAAAAATAATAAATTTTGCTTTTAAAATAAATTTAAGTTGACTTCGGTCAATATTTTGGGTAAACGGAACTGGATCCGTGATTCGGTGGTCCCGAAGGATCCGTAAGAAAATATAGGATTTGGAAATATGCGCAGAATTGAATTTCGAGGTCCCAAGCCCGAGAAATGAATTTTTGAAGAAACTTATATAACTGGAATTTTAAGAGTTTTTGGAAATTCGAATGTATTGGAATTCGATAGTATCAGACCCGTATTTTGGTTCCGGAGCTCGGTACAAGTCTTATATAGTATTTAAGTGGAGCTTGTAAAATTTGGTAAGAAACGGACTTGATATGATGTGAATCGGACCTTCGGTTGTTAAAATTTGAACTCAAGAGTTCATGAGATTTTTCTTTGATTTTGATGCTAAATTCATAGTTATTGATGTTATTTTGATGATTTGATCGCACGAGCAAGTCCGTATGATATTTTTAGACTTGCGTGCATGTTTAGCTTGGAGCCCCGAGGGCTCAGGTGAGTTTTGGATAGGCCACGGAGAGGAATTGGACTTAGGAAGTTTCATATTTTTATCTGGTATGTGTTGCAGGCTCTGATCTCGCAATTGTGAGGTTAGATGTCGTAATTACAAGCTTATCAGGTCCGGGAACTCTGAGGACTTCATTGCAATTGTGAAGAAGTCTGGTCAGCCTATGATCGCATTTGCAATTTACTCTTCGCAAATGCGAAGCCATCAGTAAATGCCCAGTATTGCAATTGCGATCCGTTGTTCTAAATTGCGAAGTCATCAGTAAGTGCCAAGTTTCGCAATTGCGACTATTTGTTTGCAATTGAGAGGTCAGCAGAAAGTGCCCAGGTTTGCAAATGCAAGACCTTGTTCGCATTTGCAAGCTCCGTAAATTGCGACATCTGCGACCTGCTAAATCATAACTAAGCCGAAAATTTCTCATTTTTCAAACTCTCTCAAACCTAAAACATCTTTGGGCTATTTTTCAAAGGAAACTACTCTTCTAAATCGATGGTAAGTCATTTCTAACTCGTTTTCTTTAATCTATAACATCTTTTACATTATTTGAAGACTCAAAATCAAGGGTTTTCATAGGGGAAATTGGGTGTTTTGGGTAGAACCTAGGATTTTCAATTTTTGGGGATTTGGACCTCGATTTGAGGTCTGATTTCAAAACATATTATATATTTGAGTTCGTGGGTGAATGGGTAATCAGGTTTTGGTTCGAACCTCGGGTTTTGATCATGTGGCCCCGGGATTTTGACTTTTTGAGGAAAACATTGGAAAACTTACTTTCACGTATTAGAATTGATTCATTCAGCCTTTATTGATATAGTTAAGTAACTTGTGGCTAGATAGAAGCACATTGGTGGTGGAAACAAGAGGTAAAGCGGTAGTTGAGGCTTGAATTGTGTTCGTGGCATCGAGGTAAGTGTTTGGTCTAATCTTAGCTTGAGGGATTAGGAGTTGTGTCTTATTTGCTATGTGTTAAGTGTGGACTACGACGTATAGGCATGGTGACAAATATCTATATGTAGGTGTCAAGCATGCCCCTGAGTCTCGTATTGTAATTGCTGTGACTCCGTTGTGATTTATTCATGCTTAATATAATGATTATCATTGTTGGTTCCCTTGCCGGGATATTATTATTTATGATATTGTCTCCCTTCTCTGGATGTTGTTGTTATACTCTTGTTCCGTTGTCGGGATTCTTTTATGATTGATATTGAATTGTATATGGGCTCGGGTTGCACACCGCAACGGTATTATATAAAATGAGATCGAGTTGCATGCCCTAACGGTATTATGAAATGGGATCGGGTTGCACACCGCAACGGTATTATATGAAATGGGATCTAGTTACACGCCGTAACGGTATTATATGAAATGGAATCGGGTTTCACGCCACAACGGTATTATATGAAATGGGATTGGGCTGCACGTTACAATGCTATTATGTGGTTTCTTTACATTCCTCTATTGGTATTCTGTTGTTATCAGATACTCCCCGCAGCATGCTTTCCCCCTTCTATCTTTAACTGTAAATATCTGCCATTTTTTCTTCTGTTGTATATGATTTAACTGCACAATTTTATTTGGTAGTATGGTCCGAGCCTCGTCACTACTTCGCTGAGGTTATGCTAGGTACTTACCAGCAAATGGGGTCGGTTGTGCTGATACTACACTTTGCACTATATGCAGATCCCGGTGCTGCAGCTTTTGGACCGCAATGAGGTTGCTGCCTTTAGTCCATTCAGGCGACCGGAGGTAGTCCTGTAGGCGTCCGCAAGCCTTGGTGTCTCCTTCTATCTTTCCTTATAGTTCCTTCTATGTATTTCAGAAATAGTTTTGTATTTATCTTTCGAACCCCTATTTGTAGTATTCCTAGGTAGTCTGTGAGATTGTGACATCAGTTCTGGGTAGTTTTGTTATGAATCTATATTGGAATTATTATTAACTTATTACATTTCAGTCTTCCGCTTTATTATTTTTGCTATTTATATGATGTTTATTCACCACCGTTAAGGGGTTAAAACTAAAAAAGTTAAGTAATTGGGATAATTGGCTTGCCTAGCTTTCACTAGTAGGCACCATCACGACTATCGAGGGTGGGAAATCTGGGTCACGACAAGTTGGTATCAAAGCTCTAGGTTACTTAGGTCTCACAATTCTCGGACAAGGTTATTAGAGTCTGAGGAATCAGTACGGAGACATCTGTATTTATCCTAGAGGATACAGAGTTAGAAAAAACTTCACATATATTCTTTCCTGTCGTGCGACTTAATTTCTTAATGCTAATTCCACTCTGTTCTCTCGAGATGGTGAGAACACGTACCGCTTCATCAACTGACCAGCAACCCGAGCCCCAGTAGTAGCTCCTGTGAGGGGCATAGATAGATGTTGTGCTAGGGCCCGATGTAGAGGCAGAGCTCAGACTAGAGCTCGAGTAGCAGCACCAGTGGCGGAGCCTCAGGTTGAGTTTGACGATGAGGTTCTATCCTAATCAGTTCTAGCAGGACCAGCTCAGATCCTAAAGGGGTTTATCACCACCCCGGTACTTCCAGATGCTCTGGTTCGTCTAGTGGGCCTTATGGAGAGTGTTGCCATGAAGACTTGCTTTCGTAGCACGAGTCGTCTCTCAGGATGGAGGAGGAGTCCAGACTCCTGCTACTCGTAATTCGGAGCAATGGCTCCCCAGTTTCAGACTCCAGCAGCTCATCCAGTTGGGGTATTTCATCCTGGTATTGTGGCACTGACCGAAGAGGGGCCAGCTATTTCTGCTGATGCATTGTGGAGATTGGATAGGTTTACCAAGCTCTACCACTTACATTGGTGCATCTTTTTTAGAATCCCCAGGATTATTTAGACACCTGTCATGAGGTTCTCAGGAACATGGGGATAGTGGAGACAAATGGGGTCGACCATGCTACTTTTTGTTTGTCTAGATCCGCCAAGACTTGGTGGAGAGATTATTATTTGGCTAAACCATCTAGGTCACTAGCTTTGACTTGGGATCAGTTCTCTCAGGTATTTCTGGAGAAGTTTCTTCCTATCACTCAAAGGGAGATATCGGAGGTAGTTTGAGCATCTCCAGCAGGGTTCTATGACTGTTACTCAGTACGAGACCATGTTTATTGATTTGGCCCATCATGTTCTTCTTATACTTGCCACTGAGAGAGTGAGAGTGAGGAGGTTCATTGAGGGACTTGTTCAGCCTATTAGACTTCAGATGGCTAAGGAGACGGGGAGTGAGATTTCCTTTCAGGATACGGGCAATGTGGCCAGGAGAGTTGAGATGGTTTTATCACAAGGAGGTAGTTAGGGGTCTGACAAGAGACCTCGTCATTCTAGTAGGTTCAGTGGTACCTTGTATGGAGGCAGGGATTTTTTCAGTAGGGACCATCCTCCTAGGCAGTTTCATTCAGCACTTCAGGCTTCTCACAGTTCCCCAAGTGGTCGTGGTTCTCACATGTAGTATTCTGATCAGTAGTCTTATAGTGTATCGCCAGCTCCTATAAGTGCACCTCCACTTTAGAGTTTTCAGGGTCGTCAGTCCCAGCAGCTGAGGGCTTATTTTACTTGTGGCGACACGAGGAATATTGCTAGATTTTTTCCTCGAGCACCGAGCAGTTCTCAGCACCAGGGTTCCCGTGCTATGGTTCAGGCACCGAATGTTCCACCGCCTGCTCAACCAGCTATATGTGGAGGTAGGAGTGCTAGAGGTGGAGGTAGAGGTATTAGAGGTAGGGCTAATGCCGCTAGTGGTGGAGTCCAGCCAGCAGGAGGCCGTCCCAGATATGCAGTTCTGAGTGGTAGGGCCTAGCCCCGATGTTATGCTCTTCTAGCTAGGCTTGAGGCTGAGGCTTCCGATGCAGTTATTACAGGTACTGTTCTGGTTTGAAATAGGGATGCTTCTATGCTATTTGATCCAGGGTCTACTTACTCCTATGTGTCATCTTATTTTGCACCATATTTGATCATGCCTGGTGATTCTTTGAGTGCTCCTATATATGTATCTATATTGGTGGGTGATTCTATTGTGGTAGATCGTGTTTATTGTTATTGTATAGTTGCGACTGGGGGTCTTGAGACCTGAGTAGACTTGTTACTTTAGGATATGGTTTATTTTGACGCCATATTGGGGATGGACTAGTTATCACTTTACCATGCTATCTTGGACTGCCATGCCAAGATTGTGACCTTAGCCTTGCTGGGGTTGCCTCTTTTAGAGTGGAGAGGAAATCTTGGTCATTCTACCCATAGTGTTATTTCATATATGAAGGCTCGACGTATGGTCGAGAAGGGGTGTTTGGCCTATTTGGCATATGTTCGTGATTCTAGTGCTGAGGTTCTTTCTATGGATTCTGTGCCTGTTGTTCGTGAGTTTCCTGAGGTATTGCCTTCTGACCTGCCGGGGATGCCACCCGACAAGGATATTGACTTCTGCATTGACTTTGCTCCGGCACTCAGCCCATTTTTATTTTGCCATATCGTATGGCCCCGCCAGAGTTGAAAGAATTGAAGTAGCAGCTGCAAGACTTGCTTGATAAGCACTTTATTAGACCTAGTGTCTTGCCCTGGGGTGCACCGGTGTTATTTGTGAAGAAGAAGGATGAGTCGATGAGGATGTGTATAAATTACTGGCAGTTAAACAAGGTTACTATCAAGAACAAATATCCATTGCTGAGGATTAATGATTTGTTTGATCAGCTTCAAGGAGCCAAGGTATTCTCGAAGATTGAATTGAGGTCTGGCTACTATTAGTTAAGGATTAGGGCATCTGATGTCCCTAAGATAGCTTTCCGCACTCGGTACGTGCATTATGAGTTCTTGGTGATGTTATTTTGGTTGACAACTACCCCAGCAGCTTTTATGAATTTGATGAATCGAGTGTTCAAGCCTTACTTGGATTCGTTCGTGATAGTCTTCATTGATGATATTTTGATCTATTCCCACAACCGAGAGGAGCATGAGCAGCATCTGAGAGTTGTTCTTCAGACTTTGAGGGATAGTCAGTTGTATGCTAAGTTTTTGAAGTGTGAGTTTTGGTTGGGATCAGTTGCTTTCTTGGGTCACATTATATCAGCAGAGGGTATTCATGTGGATCCGAAGAAGATAGAGGCGGTCAAGGACTGGCCTAGGCCCATATCAACTACGGAGATCCGGAGTTTCTTGGGTTTGGCGGGCTATTACCGTCGGTTTGTAGAGGGGTTTTCATCTATTGCACCCCCGATGACCAGGTTGACCCAAAAGGGTTCTCGTTCACGTGGTCAGACGAGTGTGAGGCAAGCTTTCAGAAGCTCAAGACAACTTTGACTACGGCGCCGGTGTTGGTATTACCCACTGGTTCAGGGCCATATACAGTTTATTGTGACGCATCTCGTATTGGACTTGGTGCGATGTTGCTGCATGATGACAAGGTCATTGCTTATGTTTCACGGCAGTTGAAGATTCATGAGAAGAATTATCCAATTCATGATTTGGAGTTAGCAGCCATTGTTCATGCGCTGAAGATTTGAAGGCACTATCTGTACGGCATGTCATGCGAGGTGTTCACGAATCACAAGAGTTTACAATACTTATTCAAGAAGAAGGAGATAAATCTGAGGCAGAGAAGGTGGTTGGAGCTATTGAAAGACTATGGTATCACCATGTTATACCATCCGGGGAAGGCCAATGTGGTGGTCGATGCTTTGAGTAGGAAGTCAGCTAGTATGGGCAGTCTTGCGTATATTCTTGTCCGTGAGAGGCCATTTTCTTTGGATGTTCAGGCTTTGGCATATCAATTCGTGAGATTGGATATCTCTAAGTCGAGCCGTGTTTTAGCTTGCACAGTCGTTCGTTCTTCATTATTTGAGCGTATTGATAGTATGATGATCACCATTTATGTGTCCTAAAGGACACGGTGCAATATAGTGGTGCCAAGGAGGTCACAGTTGGGGATGATGGAGTTTTGAGGATGCAGGGTCGTATTTGTGTGCCTAATATGGATGGATTTCGAGAGTTGATTCTAGAGGAGGCCCATAGTTCCTGGTACTCTATTCATCCGGGCGCCGCTAAGATGCATCAGGATTTGCAGCAACATTATTGGTGGAGGAGGATAAAGAAGGATATTATTGTCTATGTGGCTCAATATTTGAATTTTCAGCATGTAAAGTACGAGCATCAGAGATCTGGCGGTTTGTTTCAGAGGATTGAGCTTCCCGAGTTGAAGTGGGAGTGTATCACTATGGACTTTGTTGTTGGACTTATATGGACTCAGAGGAAGTTTGATGCAGTGTGGGTTATTATTTATAGGCTTACCAAGTCAGCACATTTCATTCCTGTGGAAGTCTCCTATTCTTCTAAGAGGTTAGCTGAGATCTATATCCGGGAGATTGTTCGTCTTCATGGTGTGCCCGTGCCTATTATTTATGATCGAGGTATGCAATTTACCTCATATTTCTGAAGGGCAGTTCAGTGTGAGTTGGGCACACGGGTCGAGTTGAGCATAATATTTCATCCTTAGACGAACGGGCAGTCTGAGCGTACTATTCAGATTTTGGAGGATATGCTCCAAGCTTGTCTTATTGATTTTGGAGATTTGTGGGATTAGTTTTTTTCTTTAGCGGAGTTTGCCTACAACATCAGTTACCAGTCGAGCATCCAGATGGCCTCTTATGAGGCTTAATATAGTAGGAGGTGTCGGTCGCCATTTGGGTTTTTTGAGTGGGAAGAGGCTCAGGTGTTGGGTACGGATCTAGTATAGGATGCCTTGGACACGGTCAGGATCATTCAGGATAGGCTTCGTACAGCTCAGTCCTGGCAAAAAAGTTATACCGACCGTAAGGTTCGTGATGTGGCATTTATGGTCGGCGAGCGGGTGTTGCTTCGGGTGTCGCCTATGAAGGGCGTGGTGAGATTTGGAAAGAAGGGCAAGCTTAGACCTAGATTCGTTGGCCTATTTGAGATTCTTGATCGAGTGGGAGATATGTCTTACATACTTTCATTGCCGCTGAGCTTATCAGTCGTGCATCTAGTGTTTTATGTGTCCATGCTTCAGAAGTATCACGACGATCCATTCCACGTGTTAGACTTCAACACTGTCCAGTTGGACAAGGACTTGTCCTATAAGGAGGAGTCAGTAGCTATTCTAGACCAGTAGGTTCGTCAGTTGAGATCGAAGAGTTTCCCTTCCATTCGTGTTCAGTGGAGAGGTCAGCCTGTTGAAGCAGCGACCTGGGAGTCCGAGTCCAATATGCGGAACCGATATCTCTATATTTTCTCCGACTCAGGTGCTTCCCTCTTATGTCTGTTCGAGGACGAACAGTTATTTTAGAGGTGGAGAATGTGATGACCCAAAAGGTCATCACTTGTTTTGAAAGTAATTCTGTGTTCCGAGGCCTTAAAACCTCCTTGTCTCACCTCGATTTGGGTGCACAGTCCGGGCGTGTATCCGGAAAGCTATTATATGAAAATCTGTGAAAATGATAGTTGACTTCGGTCAACATTTTGGGTAAACATATCCGAACCCGTGATTCTGTGGCCCCGAAGGATCTATACAAAAATATGGAATTTGGGCATATGCCCGGAATTGAATTCCGAAGTCCCATGCCCGAAAAATAAATTTTTGAAGAAAATTATTTAATTGGAATTTTAAGAGTTGTTGGAATTTGGAATTTATAGGAATTTTATGGTATTGGGCCGGTATTTTGGTTCTAGAGCCCGGTACATGTCTTATATAGTATTTAAGTGGAGCCCGTAAAATTTGGTAAGAAACGGACTTGATATGACATGAATCAGACCTTCGGCTGTTAAAATTTGAACTTAAGAGTTCATGAGATTTTTCTTTGATTTTGACACTAAATTCATAGTTATTGATGTTATTTTGATGATTTGATCGCACGAGCAAGTCCGTATGATATTTTCAGACTTGCGTGCATGTTTGGTTTGGAGCCCCGAGGGCTCGGGTGAGTTTTGGACAGGCCAAGGAGTGGAATTGGACTTAGGAAGTTTCAGATTTTCATCCGGTATGTGTTGCAGGATGTAATCTCGCAATTGCGAGGTCAAATGTCGAAATTGCGAGCCTATCAGGCCTAGGAATTACGAGGACTTCTTCGCAACTGCGTAGACGTCTGGCCAGCCTATGATTGCATTTGCGATCTTCCCTTCACAAATGTGAAGCCATTAGTAAATGCCCAGTATCGCAATTGTAACCCTTTGTTCTTAATTGCGAAGTCATCAGCAAGTGCCCAGTTTCGCAATTGCAACTATTTGTTCGCAATTGCGAGGTCAGAAGAAAGTGCCCAGGTTCACAAATGCGATACCTTGTTTGCATTTTCCAGCTTCGCAATTGCGAAGCTCCTATTGCAATTGTGACATCTGCGACCTGCTAAATCATAACTTAGCCAAAAATTTCTCATATTTCAAACTCTCTCAAACCTAAAACATCTTTAGGCGATTTTTCAAAGGCAACGACTCTTCCAAATCAATTGTAAGTCATTTCTAACTCGTTTTCTTTAATCTATAACATCTTTTACATGATTTCAATTCAAAATCAAGGGTTTTCACGGGGAAATTGGGTGTTTTGGGTAGAACCTAGGATTTTCAAATTTTGGGGATTTGGACCTCGATTTGAGGTCCGAATTCAAAAAATATTATATATTTGAATTCGTGGGTGAATGGGTAATCGGGTTTTGGTTCGAATCTCGGGTTTTGACCATGTAGGTCCGAGGTCAATTTTTGACTTTTTGCTCAAAACGTTGGAAAACGTATTTTCACGCATTAGAATTGATTCATTCGGTATTTATTGATATAGTTAAGTAACTTGTGGCTAGATACAAGCGAATTGGTATTGAAAACAATAGGTAAAGCGGTAGTTGAGGTTTGAATTGTGTTCGTGGCATGGAAGTAATTGTTTGTTCTAACCTTAGCTTGGGGGATTAGGAGTTGTGGCTTATTTGCTATGTGTTAATTGTGGAGTACGACGTGTAGGCATGGTGACGAGTATCTATATGTCGGTATCAAGCATGCCTGTGAGTCTCGTATTGTAATTGTTGTGACTCCGTTATGATTTATTCATGCTTAATATGATGATTATCATTGTTGGTTCCCTTGCCGAGGATATTATTATTTATGTTGTCTCCCTTGCCGGAATGTTGTTGTTATACTCTTGTTCCCTTGCCGGGATTCTTTTACGATTGATGTTGAATTGTATGTAGGATCGGGTTACACGCCGCAATGGTATTATATGAAATGGGATCGAGTTGCACACCGCAACAGTATTATATGAAATAGGATCAGATTGCACGCCGTAATAGTATCATATAAAATGGGATCGGTTTGCTTGCCATAAAAGTATTATATACAATGGGATAAGGTTGCACTCTACAATGGTATTATATAAAATATGATCGGGTTGCAAGCCGCAGTGGTATTATATGAAATGGGATCGGGTTGTACGCTACAACGGTATTATATGAAATGGGATCGGTGGTTGCACGCCGCAAAGGTATTATGTGGTTTCTTTACATTCCTCTATTTGTATTCTGTTGTTATTTGATACTCCCCACAATATGATTTCCTCCCTCCTATCTTTAATTGTAAATATCTGCCTTTATTTTTTTGGTGTATATGATTTAATTGCACACGTTTATTTGGTAGTATGGTCCTAGCCTCGTCACTACTTCGCCGAGGTTAGGCTAGACACTAACCAACACATGGGGTCGGTTGTGCTGATACTACACTCTGTACTGTGTGTAGATCCCGATGCTGCAGCTTTTGAACCGCAGTGAGGTTGCTGCCTTCACCCCATTCAAGTGACCCGAGGTAGTCCTGCAGGCGTCCGCAGGCCTTGGCATCTCCTTCTATATTTCCTTATTGTTCCTTCTATGTATTTCAGAAATAGTTTTGTATTTATCTTTCGAACCCCTATTTGTAGTATTCCTAGGTAGTCTATGAGATTGTGACACAGTTCTGGATAATTTTGTTAAGGATCTATATCGGAATTATTATTAATTTGTTACATTTCAGTTTTCCGCTTTATTATTTCTGTTGTTTATATGATGTTTATTCACCAATGTTAAGGGATTAAAATTGAAAAAGGTTAAGTAATTGGGATAATTAGTTTGCCTAGCTTTCACTAGTAGGCGCCATTACGACTCTCGAGGGTGAAAAATCCGGGTCGTGACAATCAGTTTGCATGACGACCAACTCTGATTACTCTTAATACTTTCTAGCTCAGAGAGCTTTTAACTGAATTGTTGCATATTCACATTCGTGTATCTTCTCAACACATTTTTACTAGGATTTGAGCTCCACTCATATTTATTTACCTATATCATTTGAAATTTGAGCCTAACTCTTAGAGCATGCTTGGAAAGTCGTAATGTAATTGAATTTAGGTGTAATTGAATGTACTTATATAATTTAACTATTTGGCCAAATAATTACTTCGTTAGTAGGGAATTGAGTGTAATTGAGATTTGAGAGTTGGGTACATTCTTAATTATCAAGGATTATATGAGTGTAACCTTTCAAATTCTTCCTCTCCCTCTTTTTTCTTTCATATATTTTTCTAGGAGAAAGAAGACTTCCATATCTCATACGGAAAAGGTTCAAATATATCCTTGTACTATACGAAATTGAGCACATTTGGCTTCTTTAATACTTTAGCTCATACATGGTCTTACTGTCACATAGTTGGCCCATATATAGCCTTGTACTACACGAAATTGAATACATTTGTCCCTCGTTAATACTTTAGCCCACATATGTCCTTACAGCCAAATAGTTGGTTCATATATGCCTTTTCGAAATGGAGTCCACCTAAACTAATTAGCTCTTCCGTTAATTGTACTAAAGTGTATTACAAAAACTATTTCCTTTTCATTAGTGTTTTTTTTTTCTTTACCTTTCCCTTTTCTTTTCTTCTCTTTTTTTCCTTTCTCTTTTTCCCATATTCGATTTTCTCCATTGTTGATGCCTTCTCCATTTTCGTCACCAATTTGACTTGACAAAACTTATAAATTCTTGCTAATTTTACTATCACAGACCTCACAAGTTCTTCAGACCTGGAGGAGATGAAAATTATCGGAGAAAACTTTTCGTTGGTGTTAATTGGGTAAAAGAAGTATATATTTATTCAAATTTTGAAGGTGTTGTTCAATGTGGAGCTTTAGATCGAAAGAGAACAAGACCTTCAAAATCTGAATAACTATATTCTATCCTCACCAAATTAACACCACCGAAAAAAGTTTCTCTCAATAGTACAAGGACATATATGGACCAACTATATGAGAAAATAAGAAAGAAAATAGTGTTTGTAATATGGACCAACTATGTGAGAAAGAATATATGGACCAACTATGTAAGAAAAAAGAGAAAAAAATAAAAAATAAAAAATAAAAGAGAAAGATAAAGAAAAAAAGTACTAATAAAATGAAGATAGTGTTTGTAATGCACTTTAGTACAATTAACGAGAGAGCTAATTAGTTTGGGTGGATTCCGTTTCAGAAAGGACATATATGGACCAACTATGTAACTGTGAGGACATATATGGGCTAAAATATTAACGAAGGACAAATGTGCTCAATTTCGTATAGTACAAGGACATATATGGACCAACTATGTGACGGTAAGACCATATATGGCTAAAGCATTAATAAAGGACAAATATGTTCAATTTCGTATAGTACAAGGACATATGTTAACCTTTTCCATATCTCATATAATACGTCTTCCTTTGTCTTGTTTTATTTTTATTTTTTGTTTTTTATTCCATCAAAATTTTGCTTCTTATATTTATATTCTTGAAAGTTATTTCGTTACTATATTTAGGAAGCTATTTTAGGTAATTATAAGCTCAACAGAAATGAAATGCTAGAGCAATTAGATAAAATTCCATATGCTTTCTTGTTTTCAGAATAATTTAAGAAGAAGACGTTAAGAATTTATATTTCGCTAGTTTATTTTTTAAACGTTAGTATAAATATTTATTACAAAAATACTTCCAAAGCTCATACTTAATTTTCTTACATTCACATGACTTGATAATTAAATTAAATTTGTTGTTAAAATTTTTATAATGAATTTAAGTAACAAAAATTATTTAGTTGGAAGATACGAATTATTTTTGTGATATATATTGTATGCTAATTTATATATAAAATATATTCTTACATAAAATTATTTATTTTAAATACATCATAATAAATTAATATATGAAATTTTTTTTGGTCATATAGCAAAACTTTTTATATGTTCATTTAGAATTTCTTTTTATTTAACTATGTAATTACACTTGTCCAACCAAACATGTCAGTGAGCATTATACTGTAATTACGTTATATCAAACAAACATGTTATCTAATTACTATATCGTGAAATTATTATGCAGCGTAATTACTAGGATAATATTTATAGTAATTACTAGAATAGTAATTACACAACCTAGTAATTACTCATGACATTTTCTAACAGACCCTTATGCATTTCTTATTTGTCTTCATTCTTTCAAGTTCTTACTTTAATTATAAGTGACACTATCTCGTTTTAATATCAAAATTTTAGATTTAATTAGCGAAAGCAAGATCTTAACAATAGTTAGAATAATAAAATTTTCCCCAATTAACTATAGGGGCCTCTTAAACTCAGAGAAAGGAGGCGTTGAAAAATTAGTGGTACCTCAAAAGAAAATTTTCATCTTAGTTTGAAATTTTCTATTTGAAGTATTATTTTTATATCTTTTAATCATTAGTAAATTATTTTATATTCAATGGGGTCAAACTAGCCGTTATCCGTTGGAGCAACACCGACATATACAAGATAATTTTGGAGACTTCTGAAAATAACTTTTTGAACCTTCTTTTGTTCCTATACACAGGAACTGGAAGAGCTTATTAAGTCCTTGGAATATGTCTAATTTTATTTATTATTATATGAAAAAAATATCCTTAAGAAAAGTATTCTTGACACGCCCAAACTAACTCTTATTCTCTATAACCAATTTTCCAAGAGTAGGTTGGCTTTTCTGTCTGACTTTGTGGTTTAAGAAGTGGTTAATGCCATAATGGTGTGCATGGATCAAAGAAATATTAAAGAAACGACTGATCCATCGCTTAAGAATTAAATATGGTAAAGGTGATAAAAGCAAGAAGCTATTGAATCAAGGGCACTATATCTTGATTAAACCAGAGTATAAGTTTGTCTTTGTCTATAGCTACGTTAGGCAAGTATTCTTGTTATGCCATGTGGATTCATTATCGATAGATATACTAGTCAACATCTCTAGTAGTACTTATGTAGTTATTATGAAGTCAAAAAGAAAGGTCAACCAACTTCAATAATTCGAGAGACGATTCCTGAAATGAGCCAAAACTACACTCAATAGGAAATTAGGAACATCACTGCGTTGTTATTCTGTTTAATATCATTTTCACAGAGATTGACACGATTCAAATAGCTAAAGAAACATGTGAGCGTAATATATCACACTTGTTAAGTAAGAGAATTAAGTGAAGAAAGAGAGAAAAAGATGGACAAGACATAATGGGAATATAAAAAGAAACTAAAAAGATAGTAATTAGTGGGTTTTCTTGGGTAGCTGGAGCTGTCTAATAAAACTTTACTGCAAAAGAAGCTTTTCCTTTTCTAATAGTCCATTTTCATGATCCACAATCTGGCGAACAAAAGAGAAAGCGAGGGAAGTAAGTGTACTACAAATAGATAACAATTGAATTTATGCTCTGGATTTAAGGACATATGATTTCACTTAACATAAACTAAAAAAAACATGAATTGATATTAGAATTGGCAGTAAATAGAAATCTAAGCAAACCAAATAAATCAAGTAGCCTTGGCCCTCGAATTTGATCACCCTAGAACCAAATGTGGATTCAGTTTATACAAGAACAAAGTAACAGAAATATTGAGAGCTTAAGAGAAAGTGAATATGTAGCTTTTTGCAACGTTAATCTGATCCCCTTTACAAATGATCAGACCATCTTTATATAGTAGAGGAGTCCTATTCTTGGTACAATTCTAAATACAGTAAAAAATTCCATGATTAGCTAATTAATCGGCCACTTCTTGATACGTGCCGGGATTTACGCCATGATCCTCGCCTGATTCCAGATATTTCGTCTTTCCGTTATTCAAACCGGTAAGCTTCCCTCGATCTCCATCTTATTCGGTCTTGATCTTGGTCGATCTCAATCTTGGTCGGCCTGAGTTTTGGTCGGTCTCGATCTTAATCAGTCTTGGGGTCTCGAGCTTGACAATCTAACTCTGTGCCATAGTCCGATATAGATCGAAGTTGATCCTTGACTTATCACGCTCCAGCCTCGATCAGTCTCACAAATAGAGCAAGCCTGATTTTGACCGTATACAGATAGACCCCTCATTTTTTTTAGAGTAATGACAAGAAATGACTTGAGCCCTTGATATTTACCTCGATACATCATCATGACGTAAGCAACAGAGGTAACCGAAACGTCTCATCGATACAGTTTTTCAGTCATTTTATGTGTGCTAGTCGACGGTCGACCACTACTGGATTTGAACCGTCATCTTAAACCTATAAATGTACTTTCTTCTTTTCCCAAAATTTACTTTCAAATCTTCTTTGCTTTCACCCTTAAAATCCTTTGCCTCCCTCAAAGCTTTGTATATTCAGATCTCTGGTGTTTCTTCGCCCGTTCCATAAAAAAATACCAAGTGTTTCTTCCCAGTTTCTATTTTTTCTTCATTCATAAAAGTAAAAATGGTTAAAACTTCAAAAACCCTTCCATAAAAGGAAACCACTTCTACATCAAGGCCCGCTAGCGACGGAGCCATGGCAGAACCTCCCCTAGAAGACTTCGTTCTGACAAAGTGACCCATTGTTGCTCATTTTAAGGTGGATAATACGCCCTCGGTACCGGATCGATGTGAACCGATGTTGAGGAACATATGCACAATTACTGATGATCTCCTCGACCAAGTTAAAGAGGATTGCAACTAGGTTGACAAGAACATGGTGGTGACCTCACTTGGGGAATCAATCACTACCCATGTGGAAGGGTTTCTTAGTGTTTACACTTATCCTTTCACATTGGGTCCTTTAGACCCCATTATCATTGCCTTCTGCAAGAGGTACGATGTGACCCTTGGCCAGATCCATCCATCATTCTAGAGGAACGTGATCCTCCTCCAATTTTTTGTAAACAAGATCAAGGGGCATCTTTTTACCCTCAATCACCTTATGCGTCTCTACAGTCCCCAGATTTATCGAGGAGGATTGATCAACCTTTACTTTTAAGCTACCAAACCCCCATTCTCGAGCATAGAAGAGACCCGGGACCGAGGTTGGATGGGCCGATTTATTCGAATAAAGACTTCAGACCTAATCCCTGCCGAAGACATGCCGGTTTTGGAAAAATGGAACATGAATTATAAGTATTGCTTTGCCTTAAATATCTAACTTTGTTGTTTTACTTCTCATCTTCTTTCCTCATCTATGTTTTTTGTGTTGCAAATATGGCCCATGTGCCGGAACTAATCCCCGATCTCAGGCAATGGGTTGAGGGCTTAGTGTCGCAAAAATCGTACTCCGAGCATGCTTGGACAGAGTTATCAAAGTGTCAATGGGAGGCGCGTAACCACGATAATTTTCTTTGTTAGAACGGTTATCGTTCGAGTCACGTATCGAGCTTACTCATCTTTTTTTCTTGTGTAGGTCTCGGGAAGGATGTAGCAATGAGTCCCCCAACTGGTAACTAAGGAATCCTTCCCCCACCATCTACCTCGAAGCCGGTGGAGGATAAGAAGAGGAAAAGGGCTTCGACTTCCACGAACTCTGAGGGGCATAAACCCCAAAAGAAAAAGACCCGTAAACCCAAAGGAAATGTCATACCTCTAAATTTGGAGCAAGTCCATTGGCTAAGGGATGAGGTCGAAGAAGAAGAAGATGATGAAGATAAATACTCCAGGTTGGTGGCCCGTGTGCGTGCTGGCACCGAGATTCAAGGAACTACTGGACCAGCGGGAGCTGAAAATACTTTTCCTCGATTTGACAAAGTCCAGAGCCAGAAATATCTGAAGATGCTTCACCTCGAGGTGATAAGGCTACCGAGGAGGCAGTCTATGCTGGTGTAGAAACCATGCTTGAGGCTTCCCGAGATTAAGGTGGAGCGCCAAAAGATTTACTTTGGGTAGAAGATATCGGAGATTCCTCTTTATTTACTGAGTCGGTGATGCATGGAGCTCCGGCGATGGAGACTTGCCATAGGGAAGGGGTCCATGGAGCAAAAGACACTTTTCGTAGCTATTTTGTTGGAGTGGAAGATGTCACCAATCTGGGTGACTTGGATGTACCGAGCAAGAGCTCGAATGAAGCTTCCTCGAGCTTTAAACTGACCAATCAGTTTTCGGCCCCCAATGTCAATCCAGGGTGTAAGTGATCAATTATCATATAGGTCCCGGAGGATGCTCGAGTTCTTTCTACCATCGTTAGTTGCTTGTTTGTTCAACGAGTCCCAGCATGCTATGAATTGGGTAAGTTCGAGGGCTATCCCATTATCTTTTTAAAACTTTGAATTATAGATAGTTCTAACATTTTCTCCCTTACTTGTAGGCTTCGGTGTTGCATCACGAGACCTTCTTTCGAATCCAAGATGAGCGCAAGGCTGAGATTCAATGCCTCACTGAGAAATGTGATACTTACAAGCTTCTCAGTGAGAAGCTTCAAGAAGCTTTGGTGATGGCTCGATATGAGCATGATGAGATTGCCGAGCAGGTAGTTCGAGTGCTTCATGATAGTGAAGATGAGTTGGAGGTAACAACTAACGATCCGATTGTGCAGGTTCGATAGAGGCTCGAATAGATCAAGGACCTTCAAAGGCAAATAGATGAAATACAAGCCGAGGCTGAAAAGTTCAAAGAGTGTATGGATATCTTAACTTCAAAAAAGGAGGTCGTTCAAGCAGAGTTGGAGTTGGTCGAGTCTCAGCTTTGGGCTTCAAAGGAGAAAACCTCTGTACAAGCAAAGAAAATTGAGGAGCTTTAGCCCAATTTAGCCGACTTGGCCAAAGAGCTCGAAGTGGCAGAATCTGAGGCGGCAGTGGCCAACACCAAGGCCAAAGCCAATGCGACCCAATAAAAGGTCGATGTTGAAGCTACCCAAGTGCAGGCTAGGATCATGGTGGATCATGTTATGTGGTAGGATCACGGTTTTGATATGTCCTTTGAAATCAAGATTGCTAGAGCAGAAGAAATAAGGGCTCGAAAACTGGATTTTTCTGAGGAAGACTCCGAGAGTTTGAGCAAATCTGGTGGAGAAGACTCTGAGGGCGAAGAAACTTCCTCTGATAAGGACCATGCTGCTAAGGCTTTGTGATTTTTGCTTTTATGTTGTGGTTGGTCGGTCTTTGTAAAGAATTCTTAATCGGTCCATATGGCTCTTGTAAAAAGATTGATGAATATGTGAAACTTTGTCCCTTCCATGGCTTTTGATTCTGTTGTATATTTTGTTAGTTCATGTAAGGGTCAAAACTCCTTAGCATAAGATTATGAAGTTATGTTCGAGGGTCCAAGGTTTGGGGATGGTAAGGACCGATAATAAGCCTTGCCCTCGACCGTTTCTAATCGATGGATCCCAAGTGATTATTCGAACTTGAGTTTATGTAGCCTTTAAGCTTAATGATTGAGTGAGGACCTGCTCGAACTCGAAATAAGGTAGCCCTTAAGCTTTCTAGTCGAGCGAGAATGATCTCTCGAACTCGAAGTAAAAGTGGCCCTTAGGACTTTGTAAATTTTTTATTTGGCCTATCTGGCCTTTGTAAAAAGATTGTTTATATATAAGGCTTTCCACCTTTTTTGGCTTTTAAATTTTTCCTTTGTTTTACTGCTTGTATTCACAAAGGTTGGAATGCCTTAGCACAAAATAACAAGGTTGTGTTCGAGGGTTCGAACAAACCTTGTCTTTGTTACCTTTCTGGCTTCGGTGGTACCGAAATTTTTTCTGAAAATATCTTAAGTTTAAGATTCTGCCGAGGCTAGAATTTAGAACCGGTTGTGAAAGAATTTTTCTTTTCCGAAGGCCTATATTTGTTACGGATTTCGGACGTATCCAAAAGATGTTAAATTGGTTGTAGCTTTTTAGTTCAGGTGTAGCCCAGTAAGCTCGCTTTCCCAAGTTACTGTAACGACCCGGCCGGTCATTTTTAGAATTTACACCTCGTTCCCCTATTAACTGCTTCCTCTAAGTTTTTTTATTCTATTTTGGTTTGACGGGACGTTTGATGTTTGGATTCGGAGTGTTTTGGGACACTTAGTCCCTAAATAAGAGCTTAAGTGTTGAAAAATGGTCCGTAATTGGAACTGTGTGAAGACGGATTTGGAATTGAAATCTGATGGTTCCGTTAGCTCCGTTAGGTAATTTCGGGGTTAGGAGCGTATACGGAATGTATTTTGGAAGTCCGTAGATCATCTAGGCTAGAAATGCCGAAAGCTAGTATTTTGGCGATTTCCGATTGATAGGTGAAATTTTGATCCGAGGGTCAGAACGGATCTCCGGAAGTTTCTGTAGCACCGTCATGTCATTTGGGACATGTGTGCAAAATTTCAAGTCATTCGGACATGTTTTGGTCGGGTTTTTGATCGAATGTGTGTTTTTGAAGTTTTAAAAGGACTTAGGCTTGAACCCTCAGGGGTTGGCCTGGTGGCAATTGACTTGAGCCTTGGGGTTTGCTCCCTTTCAAGGTCTCATGTTCGAAACCCACTAGGTGCAAACAATTTCTGAAGGCCATCGGACTGGGTAAAACCTGAATTAACCGTAGTGCACTTGCGAGAAACTCCTTGTCGAGGGCCTGTGCACCCCCGGGATCAGTCGGGGCTCGAAGAGACTCGGACACCCGGTGCTAAATAAAAAAAGGACTTAGGCTTGAAATCGATGTAATTTGATGGTTTTGGTGTTGTTTGAGGTATTTTGAGGACTGTAACAAGTTTGAATAATGTTTTAATATGTGTTGGTGCTTTTGGTTGAGGTCTTGGGGGCCTAGGGGGTGTTTCGGGCTGTATAGCGCTCTTATTTGATGTTCCAACACCGTATCTTTGGACATAAAAGGGTACCATATTAAGTAAATGAGGTCCAAATTAATTTTTTATTGAACCATTAGATCCGTATCGTAATTTCAGAGCCATAGCAAAAAGAATCGTCGAATTTGGACATCGTATGAGGGAGTTATGCTCATTTCCGTATCGGGAGAGTGCTGGTTGCTGTCATAACCGCAAAAGCGGAAATTGACCGCGGAAGCGGGACCACAGAAGTGGAAATAGAGCTGCATAAGCTAAAAATGTCCGCAGAAGCGGAAATGTCCGCATAAGCGGAAAATCATCCGCATAAGCGGAAAATTGGCCTGGGCAGAGACCTTAAGTTCCGAAAATGGCCCATTTTCTCCATTTTTGACTTCTAGAGCTCGAATTTGGTTTCGAGGGGTTTTCGCGAGCAACGATTGGGTAACGAATCTCTACTCTCTTATGCTTAATACTTACTAATCTAATCATGATTTCATTCGTATTTTCGGATTTTTGAATGAAAAATGGGTCAAAATCCTTAGACTAAATTATTGAGTTTTGAGTGGGCATTTGACCTCCGATTTGAGAGATTTTTATATGGGTAGACTCGTGAGAGTACGAGGGTTATGAAAATGTAAAAATTATCCAATTCTGAGATGTTGGCCCGAGGCTCATTTTGGTCATTTTACAAAATTTCATGTATTAGCTTAGAATTTAATTGTAGAATAAATTACTTGAACTATTATTTACATTATGCAATTTAATTGAATAGATTTGAGCCATATGGATTCGAATACGCGTGACAAAGAATGTGATTTTGGATTGAATTTTGAGCCGGTTCGCGGTAAGTGGCTTGTCTAACCTTGTGTGGGGGACTTTGTCCCTTAGGATGTGATATTTGGTAATTGAATGCCTTGTACGTGAGGTGACGGGCGCGTACTTGATCTAATTGTTGAAACCCCAAATTTTTACTTAAAATATTTGAACCGAGTTTCTTTCGTAATTGCTTTATTCTACTTGCTATTATAGCCTGTGCCGATATAGAAAAGTATGTTAGTTGATCCAAATTGCTTATTTTCTTAATTTGTCTTAATTGAAATTACGTGGAGCATGTTAGGCAAGAATTATTTGTTGCTTTGTATTGTTATACTTCAATTTCTGAAATCTCTGATTTTGGTTGTGCATTTATATTGGGACTACGGGTTTGATTCCCGGGAGCTCCCCCCTTGTTTGTTTACTCTTGGAATACGGGTTTTATCCCCGGGAGATCCCCCTGCACATTTACATTTGGGACTACGGGTTTGATCCCCGGGAGATCCCCCTGCACATTTATATTTGGGACTACGGGTTCGATACCCGGTAGATCCCCCTGCATATTTATATTTGGGACTACGGGTTAGATTCCCGGGAGATCCCCCTGTACGTGTTATGTTCTAAGACTGAGAGTGCGGGATACCAAGAGATCCCTGGCACAGAAATGATTATATATTATGGATACCAAGAGATCCCAGAATTATTATTGAGGATACCAAGATATCCTTGGGATACCAAGAGATCCCCGAATTATTATTGAGGATACCAAGAGATCATCGGGATACCAAGAGATCCCCGAATTATTATTGAGGATACCAAGAGATCCTAGAATTATTATTGAGGATACCAAAAGATCCTAGAATTATTATTGAGGATACCAGGAGGTCCTCGGGATACCAAGAGATCCCCGAACGATTTATTGAGGATACCAAAAGATCCTAGAATTGTTATTGAGGATACCAGGAGATCCTCGGGATACCAAGAGATCCCAGAATTATTATTGGGGATACCAAGAGATTTTCGGGATACCAGGAGATCCCCGATGATAAATATCCGGTTGTGGTTTGTATCTCCATTCATTGATTGTGTTTGTTCTCTGTTACTGTTTTACTTATTTTCTTGTTGGATTTCTGCTGTGATTATACTCATATTGTCTCCTCATTATCATACTGATTATTATATTTTTCTCAGTAGGGCCCTGACCTTCCTCGTCACTACCCAACCGAGGTTAGTCTTGGCACTTACTAGTACCGTTGTGGTGTACTCATGCTTCTTTTGCGCATGTTTTTCATGTGCAGATCCAGGTACTTACGGTCCGACACATTATCAGTGATCCAGGAGTGATATTCAGAGACTTTGAGGTATATCTGTCACGTCCGCAGACCAGGAGTCTCTATCTTATTCCAATTGTAGTATATGATTTTCCTTTCTTTCGGTTGTGTAGAAATTCCAGAGTTAGAGCAGTATATTTCATTTCTATTAGCCTGTGTTTCCTGTGAGTTTCCAGGTCTTGGGTGTTTTTTTTTATATGGGTTGTATTCTGCCAAGTGGCACTTATACACAGTTTTCTCTTGACAGTAAGGTTTTTTAGTTGTTGCTTCCGCAAGTTAGTGTATTTGACGCAAGGTAGTTTATTTTCTGCAATTTGTGTAAATTTTGCATTTTTAGGCTTACCTAGTCGTAGGAACTAGGTGTCATCACGACATGTTCACGGAGGGAGAACTGGGGTCTGAAAAGTTGGTATCAGAGCTCGAGGTTCATAGGAGTCACGGAACACATGCCAGTTTATTAGAGTCTTGCTGATCGGTATGGAGACGTCTGTACTTATCTACGAGGGGCTAAGTAATTGTTTAGGAAAATTCTTCACTTTATTTCATTCCATATCATGCGTCATTTATTCAGTTGGAGCCTATATCATATGTTCTTTTGCATCCACTCGTGTATTGAAAATTGCGCACTCGGTATCAATTATACGCCGACGGTTCGTGATGCTACAGAAGGATTACAAGGGAGCCAAGAATTTGCTCAACCATTGTTACCACGTGTCATCCATATCAATAATGGAGAAGTACTGAGAGATCATTCAATTTAGCACATGAGAGTAGAATAAGTTCTGACATATGGTTTATAAGAACGATCTTGAGAAGGTTTACTTAATTGCCTAATCATCGCAGTATTGGTAGAGTCACGAAGTGGATGTAGACCTGAAGATAGTTGGTGGTAATAGAGACTATGTGGTTCGTATGAGATGCTTATTTAGCGAAGGGTACAACTAGCAACCGAGATGCTGGAGGAAGTAAGTTTAACTGTCCTAAGAAGGACATGTGCCAAACAAATGGCTTGAGGTGTCTTATGATGGTGACATACGAGCGATAAAGGTTAGTATTGTGGAGTATCAGGATGTATATTATGGCCTTGCACCAAGTGAAGAGATTCCACTATCAACGATGAAATTGTGGGTCATGTGTCATATCAGATTTGGCATGAGATGTATTTATGTGGTATTCAAAAGTTCTCTGAAACTTGTATATGAGTAAGAGCCGAGATTTGTATGGCGTGATGTTGTGACTTTCGATAATCCTATGTCCATAATAATTCTACATTTCATTATCAGCAGGGAAATGAAAACAATTTCAGAATACTCGTAGTACTCCAGTTAATTAGGGCACTCTCATGGGACAATTATCTTTTAATGCACT
>MU725499.1:39087-60470 GCA_026770625.1 Nicotiana glauca
TTGTACGGTGTGCCTTGTGAGATTTATATTGATCACCGGAGTTGCAGCATATGTTCTAGCAAAAGGATCTAAATTTGTGTCAAAGAAGGTGGTTAGAACTACGGTAAGGATTATGACATCACTATCTTGTATCACCCGGGCAAATCCAATGTAGTGATCGATTCTTTGAGTCGCCGGGCAGAGAGTTTGGGAAGTTTGGCTTACCTACCAGCATCAAGAGGCCTATGGCGATGGATGTTCAGGCCTTTGCCATCCAGTTGTGAGGTTGGATCTTTCAGAACCTAGTTGGATTTGTAGCTCGGTGCCCCAACTGTGAGCAGGTTAATTATAAGCACCAGAGACCCGATGGGTTGGTTCGAGCCGGGTGAGGTCGGATTATTGGGCACAAACTTGGTTTAGAATTCTTTGGAAAAGATTAAAGTGATTCAGGATTTACTCTATATAGCCTTGTCAGGATAGAAGAGTTATTCGGACGGAATAGATCGTGATGGTTCCGATATGGTTGGAGAGAAGGTTTTGGTCGGGTTTTTGATCGAATGTGTATTTTTGATGTTTTAAAAGGACTTAGGCTTGAACCCTCAAGGGTTGGCCTGGTGGAAATTAACTTGAGCCTTGGGGTTTTGCTCCCTTTCAAGGTCTCAAGTTCGAAACCCACTGGGTGCAAATAATTTCTGAAGGCCATCGGACTGGTTAAAACCTGAATTAACCGTGGTGCACTTGCGGGAATCTCCTTGCCGAGGGCCTGTGCACCCCCGGGATTAGTCGGGGCTCGAAGAGACTCGGACACCCGGTGCTAAATAATAAAAAAAGGACTTAGGCTTGAAATCGATGTAATTTGATGGTTTTGGTGTTGTTTGAGTTGTTTTGATGATTGTAACAAGTTTGAATAATGTTTTAAGATGCGTTGGTGCTTCTGGTTGAGGTCTTGGGGGCCTCGGGGGTGTTTCGGGTTGTATAGCGCTCTTATTTGATGTTCCAACACCATATCTTTGGACATAAAGGGGTACCATATTAACTAAATGAGCTCCAAATTAAGTTTTTATTGAACCATTAGATCCGTATCGTAATTTTGGAGTCATAGCAAAAAGAATCGTCGAATTTGGACATCGTATGAGGGAGTTATGCTCATTTCCGTGTCGGGAGAGTGCTGGTTGCTATCATAACCGCAAAAGCGGAAATTGACCGCGGAAGCGGGACCGAAAAAGCGGAAATAGAGCTGCATAAGCGAAAAATGTCCGCGGAAGCGGAAATGTCCGCATAAGCGGAAAATTGGCCTGGGCAGAGACCTTAAGTTCCGAAAATGGCCCATTTTCTCCATTTTTGACTTCTAGAGCTCGGCTTTGGAAGAAATTTTGAGGGGTTTTCGCGAGCAACGATTGGGTAACGAATCTATACACTCTTATGCTTAATACTTACTAATCTAATCATGATTTCATTCGTATTTTCGGATTTTTAAATGAAAAATGGGTCAAAATCCTTAGACTAAATTGTTGAGTTTTGAGTGGCCATTTGACCTCCGATTTGAGAGATTTTTATATGGGTAGACTCGTGAGAGTACGAGGGTTATGAAAATATAAAAATTATCCAATTCCGAGATGTGGGATCGAGGGGTATTTTGGTCATTTTACAAAATTTTGCGTATTAGCTTAGAATTTAATTGTAAAATGAATTACTTGAACTATTATTTACATTATGCAATTTAATTGAATAGATTTGAGCCATGTGGAGGCAAATACGCGTGACAAAGAATGTAATTTTGGATTGAATTTTGAGCCGGTTCGAGGTAAATGGCTTGTCTAACCTTGTATGGGGGACTTTGTCCCTTAGGATGTGATATTTGGTAATTGAATGCCTTGTACGTGAGGTGAGAGGCGTGTACTTGAGCTAATTGTTGAAACCCCAAATTTTTACTTAAAATATTTGAACCGAGTTTCTTTCGTAATTGCTTTATTCTACTTGTTATTATAGCCTGTGCCGATATAGAAAAGTATGTTAGTTGATCCAAATTGCTTATTTGCTTAATTTTCCTTAATTGAAATTATGTGGTGCATGTTAGGCCAGAATTATTTGTTGCTTTGCATTGTTATACTTAAATTTCTAAATATTCTCTGATTTTGGTTGTACATTTACATTGGGACTACGGGTTTGATTCTCGGGAGCTCCCCCCCTTGTTTGTTTACTTTGGGACTACGGGTTTGATCCCCGGGAGATCCCCCAACACATTTACATTTGGGACTACGGGTTTGATCACCGGGAGATCCCCCTGCACATTTATATTTGGGACTACGGGTTCGATACCCGGGAGATCCCCCTGCATATTTATATTTGGGACTACGGGTTAGATTCCCGGGAGATCCCCCTGCACGTGTTATGTTCTAAGACTGAGAGTGCGGGATACCAAGAGATCCCTGGCACAGAAATGATTATTTATTGAGGATACCAAGAGATCCTCGGGATACCAAGAGATCCCCGAATTATTGTTAAGGATACCAAGAGATCATCGGGATACCAAGAGATCCCCGAATTATTATTGAGGATACCAAGAGGTCCTAGAATTATTATTGAGGATACCAAAAGATCATAGAATTATTATTGAGGATACCAGGAGGTCCTCGGGATACCAAGAGATCCCCGAACGATTTATTGAGGATACCAAGAGATCCTAGAATTATTATTGAGGATACTAGGAGATCCTCGGGATACCAAGAGATCCCAGAATTATTATTGAGGATACCAAGAGATTTTCGAGATACCAGGAGATCCCCAATGATAAATATCCGATTGTGGTTTGTATCTCCATTCATTGATTGTGTTTGTTCTCTGTTACTGTTTTACTTATTTTCTTGTTGGATTTCTGCTGTGATTATACTCATATTGTCTCCTCATTATCATACTGATTATTGTATTTTTTCTCAGTAGGGCCCTGACCTTCCTCGTCACTACCCAACCAAGGTTAGGCTTGGCACTTACTGAGTACCGCTGTGGTGTACTCATGCCTCTTCTGCGCATGCTTTTCATGTGCAGATCCAGGTACTTACGGTCCGGCACATTATCAGTGATCCATGAGTGATATTCAGAGACTTTGAGGTATATCTGCCACGTCCGCAGACCAGGAGTCTCTATCTTATTCCAGCTGTAGTATATGATTTTCCTTTCTTTCGNACCTTCCTCGTCACTACCCAACCAAGGTTAGGCTTGGCACTTACTGAGTACCGCTGTGGTGTACTCATGCCTCTTCTGCGCATGCTTTTCATGTGCAGATCCAGGTACTTACGGTCCGGCACATTATCAGTGATCCATGAGTGATATTCAGAGACTTTGAGGTATATCTGCCACGTCCGCAGACCAGGAGTCTCTATCTTATTCCAGCTGTAGTATATGATTTTCCTTTCATTCGGTTGTGTAGAAATTTCGGAGTTAGAGCAATATATTTCATTTCTATTAGCCTGTGTTTCCTGTGAGTTTCCGGGTCTTGGGTGTTTTTTTGTTTTTTTTTTTTGATATGGGTTGTATTATGACAAGTGGCACTTATACACAGTTATCTTTTGACAGTAAGGTTTTTTAGTTGTTGCTTTCGCAAGTTAGTGTATTTTCCGCAAGGTAGTTTATTTTCCGCAATTTGTGTAAATTCTGCATTTTTAGGCTTACCTAGTCGTAGGAATTAGGTGCCATCACGACATGTTCACGGAGGGAGAACTGGGGTCGTGACAGTTATCCAGGCTTGCCTAAGATAATAGTCCCCAAGTAGGTATGGCCATGACCTTTAAAATTCTAGGGTTTCCTAATAGGTCTTACGCCCTCGATGTTCTATAGTTCGATCTTTTTGAGTATATTGTATGGACGGTAATCCCTGAGTATCAGAGTGATTATTCGAACTCTGTTTCAATTGGACCTTGGGCTCGTTTCCATAATAGATCGAAAGTTTGGGTTGCAAAGTGGAAATTTTCCCAAGATATTAAATAGTTGCAAGGAAATTACTTCTCTTTATTCTTGTCGAAAATAGTCACAGATGCGTACATGTTTTATGTCAGGGCTCAAGCAATCTATGTGGGCATGGTTCGTTTTGACCATTTGGCCCTTACAATAAATCCTACCGATTGAGACCCTATCATTTCGAAATGATTTCCTTGATAGAATAATTCAATATTCGAGGGTAATCCCTTCTAGTATTCGAGGTTGAATGTAGAGAAATCTCAGATACTATAAATCAGTCTTTGATATTGATTCGTGATCGGTCTTCAATTCTAAGGTAGCACGATGCATTATTGCCTCATTAAAAACCTTGCCTAAAAACCCATTTGGGACAAAAATGGTTCAACGGAAAAAGAGTGCAATGCGTGCTTTTAGACCTAAAGGTTCTGTATCGCTCCTCATCGATAACCTGCAAGTGTTAGTCAAAAAATAGAAGAAATTGAAATGGGGTCGTACCTAAGCAGTAATATCGTTTGAGATGAGTTACGTTCCAATTATTCGGTAGTTGTTCTCCGTCCATTGTTTCGAGCTTATAGGATCCTTTCCCTGTGATCACGATAATCTGGTACGGCCTTTCCCAATTCGGACCCAATTTTCCTTCATTTGGATGTCGGGTGTTCAATGTGACCTTCCTCAGTACCAAGTCCCTGATATTAAAATATCGAAGGTTATCCCTTCGATTGTAAGATTTTTTCTGGGCAGCCAATCGAACAAGGGCAGCTTCAGGTTGTTCATCTAGTAGCTTCAGGCTCGTATCCATGGCCTCGTGATTTGATTCCTTCGTCTCATATCAAAATCTAATGCTTGGCTCCCCAACTAGTACTGGTATTAAAGCTTTGTCACCATAAACCAAAGAGAACAGGGTAGCCAAGGTACTAGACTTCGAAGTTGTGTGATAACGCCCAAAGGACTTCGGGCAGGACTTCTCTCCATTTTCCTTTGGCGTCGGTTAACATTTTCTTGAGGTTTTGTATTATGGTTTTGTCGGTCGATTCGTCTTGCCCATTCCCACAGGTGATAAGGTGTTGATAAAATCCTTTTGAACTTGAGGCCTTCGAGAGATTTGGTCACCTTGATGCCGATAAACTGTTTTCCGTTGTCACATGCAATTTCGGATGGTATTCCGAATCGACATACGATATGGTCCCAAATTAAGTCGATGCCTTCTTTATCCTTGACCTTCTGATAGGCATGTGCTTCAACCTACTTAGAGAAATAGTCAGTCATAAATAAAACAAATTGACCCTTACCTGATGACGATGGAAGAAGGCTAATGATGTCTATCCTCCACTTAATCAATGGCCATAGGGATAAAATTGAATGCAACAGCTTCCGGGTTGATGAATCATCGAAGCATGTCTTTGACATTTATCACATTTTTGGACAAAATCCTTCGCATCTTTTTCCATATCAGTCCATTAATAGCCTGCTCTGATTACCTTTCGAACCAATGATTCGGTGCCTGAGTGGTTCCCACATATGCCTTCATGGACTTCCCTCAAAACATACTCGGTATCTCCTGGTCCGAGACATATCGCTAGCGGATCTTCGAACATCCTTCTGAGTAAGGTTCTATCTTCGGACAAGCTAAATCGGGCTGCCTTCATACACAGGGCCCTTGATTCTTTTGGATTTGAAGGAAGTCAAGCTTGTGAAGTTTATCTCGGCGTGGCCTTCTTCGACCACTGACCTTATGAGTTGTACGACAACCCCCAAATTGAGTTCGTTGTCTTTGACCGACGAGCCTAGATTTGCGACGGCATCGACTTTTCTATTTTGATCTTGAGGCACATGTTGCAAAGTCCATTCCTTGAACAGGTGTAGAGTTACTTGTAGCTTATCCAAGTATCTTTGCATTCGTTCCTCTCAAACTTCAAAGGTTCCGTTAACCTGATTCACAACAAAGAAGGAGTCGCATTTGGCTTCAATCACCTATGCTCCCAAGCCTTTGCCTAGTTCGAGACCTACATATTTGGCCTCATTGTTAGTCAATTTTACAGTTCTAATAGATTTTCTAACCACGTTACTTGTGGTAGTTTTAGCACGATGCCGAGTCCAGACCCCTATACGTTCAAAGAACTGTCTGTAAAGAGGGTCCAGATCCCCGATGATGTACACTAATTAACTAATAACTCTCTTTCAACCTCGGGCACTAGGGCCTGCATAAAGTCAGCCATGAAAACTGCAAGGATTTGAGACTTGATAGTTGTTCGTGGTCGATACTCAATATCGTACCTACTGAGTTCCACGACCAATTTGGCCAATCGCCTCGAAAGCTCGGGTTTATACAAAATATTTTGAAGAGGATACGTTGTTACAATAGATATGGGATGACATTGGAAGTATGGTTTTAGTTTCCTAGAGGCTAGAGGCATTTATCAAAACGAGTGCTAACTTTTCTTGGTGAGGATATCTAGTTTCGGCTTCACCTAGGGTCCAACTAACATAATATATAGGGAATTGTGTACCTTGTTCTTCTCGTACTAGGACTCCACTTACCGCTATCTTCAATACTTCCAGATATACGTAAAGTTGTTCATCTTCCCTTGGTGTGTGAAGCCGCAGAGGGCTCGACAAGTATCATTTAAGCTTCTCCAAGGTTCGTTGCCATTCCGGAGTCCAGGTGAAGTTATTCTTCTTTTTCAGCAACGAAAAGAACCGATGGCTCTTATCGGAGGACCTCGAGATGAATTGCCTCAGGGCGGCTATGCACCTTTTTAACCTCTGCACGGACTTTACGTTGTCTACTACCGTGACATCCTTGATAGCCTTGATTTTGTCGAGGTTGATCTCGATTCCTCGATTGGATACCATGGATCCGAGAAATTTGTCAGAGCCGACCCTAAACGCATATTTTTCTGGGTTGATCATCGTGTTGTATTTCTTCAGTATACTGAAAGTTTCCTGCAAATGCTTTAAATGGTCCTCTGCTCGCAGGGACTTTACTAGCATGTCATCAATATAAAATTTCATAGATTTCCCTATTTGTTCTTTAAACATTCGGTTTACTAGGCGTTGATAGGTTGCAATAACATTTTTTAGTCCGAATGGGATTATATTATAGTAGTATGTACTATATTTAGTGATGAACGAGGTCTTTTCCTGGTCTTCCAGATTAATCCGTATTTGGTTGCACCCAACATAGGCGTCGAGAAAATTGAGGATCTCGTGGACGGACGTGGCATCGATCATGTGATCGATATTAGGCAAAGGAAAAGAATACTTGGGGCATGCTTTATTTAGGTCTTTGTAATCTACACACATTCAAGTTTGTTCCCCTTCTTAGGAACTACTACTATGTTTGCTAACCATCCGGGATATTTCACTTCCCGAATAGACCATATTTTGAGAAGTTTGGTTACCTCGTCTATGATGAAAGCGTGTTTGACCTCGGACCGGGACCTTCTTTTTTGCTTCACCGGATGGAATTTCGGATCCAAGCTTAGTTTGTGGTGGTAATTTCTAGTGGGATCCCTGTCATGTTGAGATGGGACCAAGCAAACAATCCATGTTAGTTTTAAGGAATTGAATACGTTTTCTCCTGAGCTCAAGGGCTAGCCCCGTGCCCAGGTATAACTTTCGCTTGGGCTGATATTCTACTGATATGATTTGTTCCAGCTCTTCAACCGTTGACTTGGTGGTATTGAGGACTATGAATGATCGAGGAACCCCGTAATCATCATCCTCGTCAGTCCTTTTTTTCCCTTATTGGGCTGAGGCCGGTGTTTTTGGTTGCTATTTGACCTGTTTTCCCTTTAAACTTGACCATTTCATTGATTAGAGCTACGATATCGGTATCACTTTGCCGATTGAAAACATTTCCTTGGTGGTGGGTTGCTCCATGTAGACTATTTTGACTCCCTCTGGCGTTAGGAACTTTAGAACCTGGTGAAGGGCAAAAGGCACTGCCCTCATTTTATGGATCCACGGTCTCCCGATTAGGGAATTATACCTCATATCGCCCTCGATCACATGGAACTTCATTTCTTGGATAGTCCCAGCCATATTTACTAGAAAAGTTATCTCGCCATTGGTGGTTTCACATGCCATATTAAAGTTGTTTAGAGCTCGGGCCACGAGTACAACCTGATTCTGTAGGTCGAGAAGTTCTACGACCCTCGATCGAATTATATTGGCGGAGCTACATAGATCAATCAAAACACGTTTTACTTGAGTCTTATTCATAAGTACACATATTACCAGTGCGTCGTTGTGGGGTTATTCGATCCCTTCTGCATCCTCGTCATTGAAAGACAAGGTTCCTTCCGGTACCTAGTCTCGAGTTCGTTTCTCCCTTGTGATCGACGCCTTGATGCGTTTTAGTACTGGTCCTTGGGGATTATCGACCCCTCCAATGATCATGTGAATCACGTGAAATGGTTTTTCTTGATCATCATGTCTACTGGAATCTTTGTTTTTGAAGTGATTCTTGGCCTGATCGCTTAAGAATTCCCGAATATGCCCCTCGTTGAACAATCAGGCTACTTCCTCCCTTAGCTGCCTGCAATCTTCTATTTTATGGCAATGGGTGACATGATACTTGCATATTTGGTTGGAATTTCACTGGTCCGGATCAGTATGCAGAGGTCGAGGCCATCTAGTATCCTTGATACGTCCGATGGCTGATACGATATTTGATGCATCTATGTTGATGTTATATTTCGACAATCGTTGTGCTTCTTTGGGCCTGACATCCCTGTCGAAACCACCCTTGCTCACGAGTCTCTTTGAACTTTGACCTCGATCTGTTCTTTTATCATTTGGTGTAAAGTTTTGCCCAGACCCGTTGCCTCTACGGTCTCCGTTATACATTTGATATTGATCTTCATTCTACCTTGGTTATCGGTCAATATCCCTCTTGATTCTATCCACGGGCCTGTTAGGATAAATGAACCTTGAAGGAGTCCCCAGTTGATCATCCTCGACCCTGATCATCGAATGATACCGATAATGTACATCGGCCTAAGTGACAGTTAGATACTCGATCAAATTTTGCTTCAACTTTTGTGAAGCTATGGAACTCCGAACGTTGAGGCCTTGAATGAAAGATTGAACAGCCCAATTGTCGGTGATTGGTGGCAAATCCATTCGTTCTATTTGGAATCGAGATACGAATTCCTTGAGCATCTCGTTGTCCTTTTGCCTTACTTTGAGAAGGTCCAATTTTTTTCTTGCAACCTTAATGGCTCCAACGGTGCCTTTACAAGTGAATATGTGAGCATAGCAAATAAATCAATAGAATTAGGCAGTAAATTATGATACCATATTATAGCACTCTTCGATAAAATCTCCCCGAATTTCAGGTAGACGGATTCGATCTCGCCATCTTCCAAGTCATGTCCCTTGATAGCACACGTGTGTGAGGTGACATGTTCATTTGGATCAGTCGTCCCATTATACTTAGGAATCTCGAGCACACAAAACTTCTTGGGGATTGGCTTCGGAGCCTCACTTGGGGGGAATGGTTTTTGTACAAACTTTTTATTTCAATATCGGTGGTTCCCCTGAGATTTGGTCGACCCTGGAGTTATAGGTTTCCATCTTCTTATCGTTTTCCTCGATCTTCTTTTCCCCGGTATCGATTTGCTTTGTCAAATCTTCGAGCATCTTTATAATAGCAGGGTCAGTCTCTGGTTCCTTCTCATTCAATTTTCTCGAGGCCGATTCGAGCTTGTGTACAACTTCTTGCGATGGCTCGAGTTCGACCCTACTTGGCGTGTGGTTCTGATTTTGGAGCTGAGCTATTGCTGCCTATTGGGCCTGCAATATTTCGAAGATTGCCCGCAGGCTGATCATGCCATCTTCGCTGCCGTGTGCATTCTGAGTAACCGATCGGGTACCCCCACGAATGCTGATTTCGGGATCGACGACCAAATTTTCATTGATGGCTACATGCGAACTGACGTCGATAGGATCTATAGCCGGAACTCCATTGAGCCAGCAGGAGGTACAACATTTCCTGGTGCAATGTTCTCATTCTCGCTGTGGTAGCTGAGATCATTATCAATGTGTTGAGGTGCTGCCTGAGAGTTTGACATCTTTTAATCATGTAATCAAAGACACTTCAAAGAACAAGCGTAAAATAGTGTGTGTTACGAAAATTTGTACTAGGCAATCACTATTATCCTTAGCCCCACGGTGGGCGCCAAACTGTTTACCCTAAAAACAGATAACAATTGAATCTATATTGTGGTTTTAAGGACATGTGATTTCACTTGGCACAAACTGAGAGAAAACGTGAATCGATATTGAAATTGGCAGTAAATAGAAATTGAAGCAACCCAAATGAATGAAGTAGCCTTGGCCCTCGAATTTGATCACCCTAGAACCAAATGAGGATTCAGTTTATACAAGAACAAAGTAACATAAATATTGAGAGCTTAAGAGAAAGTGAATATGTAGTTTTTTGTAACGTTAATCAGATCCCCTATACAAATGATCATACCCCCTTTATATCGTAGGAGATTCCTACTCTTGGTACAATTCTAAATAGAGTAAGAAATTTCATGATTGGCTAATTAATCGGTCTCCTCTTGATACGTGCCAGAATTTACGTCGCGATCCTCACCCCGTTGCGGATATTTCATCTTTCCGTTATTCAAGTTGGTAAGCTTCGATCGATCTCCATCTTATTCGGTCCCGATCTTGGTCGATCTCAATCTTGGTCGGCCTCCGTTTTGGTCGGTCTCGATCTTAATTGGTATTATGGTCTCGAGCTTAACAATCTAACTCTGTGTCATAGTTTGATATAGATCGAAGCTGATACTTGACTTATCACGCTCCAACCTCGAGCAGTCTCATAAAAAGAACAATCCCGATTTTAACCGTATACATTAAGATTTATATACATGAACGTGTAAAGGACTTTTGTAAAATCCTTTTTAATGGACAAGTACCTGTAGATATTTTTTAGTGGCCTGATCGTATAAAAATATTTTACAATATCAGTTGCACAGAAGTTAAATTCGACAAATTAATATCGTCATTTTCATGTTACTTATCAGCACAAGAGAGAATGAAGCAGGAAATGTATACGAAAATTAAGACCTTCTGCATGAACAACTTAATACAAAGTTTTGTTAAACAGATGTTTGTGTTTAGTCACACATTTTGTAATTACAAAGTTCTCATCAACTAATTTCTGCTTATGTATTGATCAGGCTTGAATTTGGCCTTTGCAAAAGATTGATATGCGACAATTATACCGAATGATACATCAATTTGCATAGTAACCAACTGCTAACTACTCTTAATACTCACTGGCTCAGTCATGAGCTTTCTAACTTATTAGTGAACTGTATGACGGAGGAGCTCAAGCTCATCACTTCAAGATGCTGCCTTTTAAAAGAATTTCAGCTCTAATCAAATTGTTAATTTCTTAAACCATTTGAATATACTGGAGATTGAATTTCTTATCTAGCATCATCAGATCATTTTTCTATCCTGAAAGCTAGCTAACAATAGCTGTACAAATTAAAGATGAATTAATGACCCTTAGAAAATGGATCTTGACTGCTCCACTTGTTCGATGGAAGCCGTGCACATTGTCTCCATGGTTTTGTTTTCTTAAGAATTTACCCTCCTGTTAATACTTATAAATTGTGTTGTGTTTTCTGGCGGTTGAGTAATACGAATCATCTTGAACACTAGAGATTAGATATTCTGATTAAAATAGGATTAAAAACATTTCAACCCCCTCTCTCCCAACCCAAAAAAGAAAACTAGAGGGGCATAAGTAAAATTGTTTGGCGTATTTAGAGTGATTTTAGCTGGAGATATTTGGATATAAGAGGGAATGTTAAAGATTTGAAATGAGTCAAAATAAAACCTTAGGTACAAAAGCTAAGCTAATTATGAAATTGAAATACCTAGAGCATAGTTCCTCCATATCCGAAAAGACTTTGTTATCTTTGTGTACCCAAACAAAAAGACGCCAGAAGCTTTTTCCTGTGAATACTTTCTTTTGCTATTCTTTTGATAGTTGTTTTTAAGATTATTTAGTACATCGCAGAACACTAATACATTGCATGGCGCATTCCAGAGATTCCTTGGAAGGGCGACGTAAGACTAAACAACCGATATCTGTGTAGTTACTATCCGCCAATTGGGATCCCCTTCGTACACTAGACGAGATTGTTAGTGTCGTACGGGAAAACCAATGTCAAGAGCAATTGAAAGAACAAAAAAGAGAATTGAAAATGAAAGAAAGTTTGATTGCATTAATGAAAGTTATTAAAAAAAAGCAGCACGGTGTCAAGGGGGAGAGACACCAGTATAGAGAATTGTTTGCTTGCTAAAAAGTTTGATTGCTTGATCCCCCTAATAGTGCTTAAAAAAAATAAACAAAAGTTACAGGACTTGACCAAACTAAGCTAGATAGACATAATAGAAATACATGAAATAAAACTACTCTATATTTACAATGAAAAGGACTTAGATTCCTACAAAGTAGAAGCAGGTCCGTTGGCAGCAACCTTGTCTTTAGTATCAGAGTTTGCGCGCGCGACACTATCTGCGCGTGCGGCGCTGTTGGCATCTGCCTGCGGTTAGACGCTAGCGAGGGCTATCGGTGGGATGACATAAGCACAGGCGCGCTTGTCACTTGGAGCGGCCAAGACCACGGAACTGTCATGGCGCTAGGCATTGGAAGGCTTGCCAAGAAGCCATGGGGCGCATCCAAGGAGTCACGAAGCATGTCTGGAAAGCCGCCAATGACAATACACACGGGAACGTCTACTGTTCTATGGAGCCAACTCTTATGCATTTCTTATTGTTTTTATTTATTCAAATTATTTTAATAAATGACACATATCCCATTTTAGTATCAAAGTTTTGATTTAATTAACTAACGCAAGATCTTAACAATAGTTAGGGCAACCCGTTACACGAATCATCCCGTGTTCACGCAGGATCCGAAATATATTTTGCTACTACTTAAAAAATAGGAATGGTAATTTGGAGATGTGGTGCGGGGTGGGTCGAGTTTCAGCCTATGTGAGGCGGTGCAAGTTTGGGCTTCATCGGTGCAGTGCGGGTTTAATTTAAAAAAATCTTTGTTGGTCGTGGGGCAGGTGCGAGCCTTATTTTTTTTTTTAGGAATTTTTACATTCCTATGTCACATATGAAACTTTATTACCCTCAATATTTAAGGTTTGACTTAATTACACTTAGTATACCAAATTATTAATTCTATACCATAGTATATTTTAACCTAAAATGCTAGCATCCCTACCTTGAGCAGTTTTTGTTAACATATTAAAATATGTCACCTAGTTGAGTCCAGGTCATAAATTTTTCAAAATTCAACAAATTCTGACGTAATAACATGCAAGTATATCACGCAGTTTCAAAACGAATCATGTGGTGAATTTTATTTGATTAACAGTATTTTAAAAGATACAACCATATAGAAAATCTTGATTTCTCCATAATCGATAATGGCAGACTACAAGTTGAAGTTTTATTTAATTTGTTTCTTTATTTAATTACATATTAATATTCCCACTATGGATTATTAATTATCAGTTTATCTTTTAGTCTAAAGCCATAAAGTAAAAGAACCACAACATTAGTGTATCAACTACATCTTCTTGACAACAATTGAAGAATGTAAAAATTCTTATGTGGCATAAGAATGTAAAAATGCATCTACAATTGAAAACAATGCATCTACAATAAGAAAACAAATAATCTACAATCCATCTACCAAATATCTACAAACTGGGTATATTGAATTTTAATATCCCAATTCCCATTCGATTGTAGTTTAATTGGGATTTTCGATATAATTGCATTTTTTGCAGAAGATTTGTAGAAGTTTTATTCGTTTTTTATTTGTGAAAACAGAAAACAAAGCATCTACAATTAGAATACAAATAATCTACAATTTATCTACAAAATATCTACAAACTGGGTCCATTGAATTTTTAATATCCCAATTCTCATTCAATTGTAGCATAATTGGAATTTTTGACATAATTGCATTTTTTCATAAGACTTGTAGAAGTTTTAGCTATTTTTTATTTGTGAAAACAGAAAATAAAGCATCTACAATAAGAATACAAATAATCTACAATTTATCTACAATTTATTTACAATATGTCTTCTTCTTCTTCTTCTTCTTCGAGTTTCAATCTGAAATTCAGTCCAAACCAAGTCTAATCTTTACCAAAACCCCTCAAAATTGAGATATAAACTCCAAATCATATTCCCGATTATTTTCAACAACATCCAATCCAAACAAATAATGATTTTTGAAAACCCAAATTTGAATTCAAAGCTTTCAAGCTTTTTAGTGGTTGTCAATGGTGAAAAATATCTGGAAGAATATTTATTTTCATAATTGTAGCGCGCCTAAATAGGAATATCTGGAAGAATATTTAGTTCCAGATTTGTAGCGTGCCTAATTAGGAAGGAATCAACTCCTAATAATTGATATTTAATGAATGATATACTCCCTCCGGTCCAAAATAAGTGATTTTTTTGCCTTTTTCTTCTGGTCCAAAATAAGTGATTTTTTCAGATTTCAAGAATGAATTAATTATTTTTTTTCTACATTGTCCTTGGAGTAAATATTGTTGGAATATGTGTTAGGAGTGTTTATGTGAGATAGTAAAGGTTAATATGGTCAATTCAATTGCTAATTAATGCTAAAATGTGAATTTCTTAATATGTGTGAAAACATCCAAAAAATCACTTATTTTGGTCCGGAGGGAGTATATTTTATAGAATAACTGTGAACATGACAGGTAAATATAAAACTATGCACATTTTTTATAATAAGATTTCATATATAGTATATGAAGGAAAAAGTCTTTTTTTTTAAATCACATTCATGCCTAAAGGGCTAAAAACTAACCACATTCACTAAGGGGAAATGCGGAGTGCGTGTTGTAGTGGTTTATACTGTAATTTGGGAAAATGCAGGGATTCAAGTTTTTTATGGGGTAAATTTCTAATATGTACCCTATATTCAAGGTAGATACACATTCCTTTGTTTTTAAAAAAAAAATCATATACACCATTATATCATGAAAATTCTTCACGAATATAATTGTGTTATTCTTATCTTGTTTTTTTAATAAATCACTTAAAACATTGATGTACTACAAATTCTTCATAAAGAAATATTTATCTAACTAAAAAGATTTATAATATTAAAAATGAAACAATAAAAAATCTAACTAAATAAAAATGAATTTTTTTTATAAGTTAAATCTTTTTTTTTGAAGGGTACAGTAGCTTAAGATTTCAAAAGTAAAAAAGCTATTTCTAGTAATAAATCACATGTCTTATTCAATAATTTGTTGTCATGTCCTGTTTACAAGTTTTGAAAAATACATACTTAAGAAATACTGAGAGTGTTATAATCAATAGAGAAATTAATAGTGCAAATACTTGCAATAAGGGGATATTTGTGTTTTTTAAAATGAGCAGCAAGAACTTGTATTTTTTTTAGTTGTCGAATACAGTAGTTTTGATTGATTAATCAGAAGGTCCAATCAAAAGTTCAAAAGAAATAAAACTGAAAAAATGAAGAAAACAAATATGCAGGGCGGGTCGGGGCGGGGAGGGTGGGAATGTGAGTGTTGGTGTGGGGACAGGTAGGGGGTGTGCAAAGGAAACTGACAAATCGCAACAACCCCATAATCCGAGTCAAACCGAGAAAAAAAACCCGACTATAGTTTGGTTTGGTTTGGTGCTGGAAAAAAACCCCGACCATAATTGGTTTGATTTTAGAAAGTCAAACCGAAACCAAACCAAGCCGACATTACATATATAAATTTTTTAGATATATTTAATATATAAATATACTTATTGTGATGTAATTTATAAATATATCTTAAATGTTTTTCATAATTTTATCTTCTAAGGTATTATTTCAAGGTTGGATTTAGAACTTTTGAATATTCCAATAAGTTTTATAGTCATTAATATTAGTAAATTAAATAATGCTATCAAAATCCAAAACCAAAATCAAATCAATACTACCGCTAACAAAAGACATTCAATTCAATACTACGAACGACAATGTATTGAATTTCTTTTTTTTCTTTTTTTTTGCAATAATTTAGATAAAAATGCATAACCTATTTTTTTATTTTTCTTTAGCGTTTAGTCATGTAATTAATACTCCCTTATTAGTCTACTTATTTTAGCATGACTTAGTACTTTTAGATTATATTTATTTTTATTATCGCTTTCTAATTTGCAATATATATTTATATTACATAATTTTATGGTCTTTATTGTTGAATTTTTTAGAATAATGTCATGACACATCTCAAATTTTATAGGAGTATTATTTTCTTGGAAAATACGTGATATAGTCGGGGCGGATCCAGTTAATATATCTTGGTTCACATGAACCCATGCTAAGACCAAAATTCTGTATTATGTTGTACAAATTTTTCATAAATTAGACAAATGCTATCCTTGTGCACCCAATAAAATAAAAGCATCTTGTGCACCAAACAAAGGCATGGTGCACTGATCGAGGATCTAGTTATGTGCATATGTGTAAAGGAGTTAAAACCTTTTAACGAGACTTCTCTTTTTAAAGCTTTTCAGTAAATTTAAAGTATTGTATGCTTAGGGCATTTATTCAAAAGGGAAAAATTATTGGTTCAGGCATAAATTATTGAAAGTTTAGTAAATTTTACAGATTCAGATGAACCCGATGTCAAAAAAGTGTATCCATCACTACTCGTCCCTCTCCTATCTTCGATAATGGTGCATCCATCCTCTTGAAATTTTAGATCCGCCTCTGAATATAGTTGTATCTTACTAGGATTAAAGAAATATTTTGAGAACAAGTTGTATGTTTTGTGCTACGAAGATTTTACCGGGAAAAACCTGAATAACCTAAAAACCCGAGATGGAAAAATTCAAGTTTTATTAGTTTGGTTTGATCTTTAGATTTAATAACCCGATACAATTTAATTTTATAATTGTAAAATTCGAACCAACCCGACCTATGTACACCCCTTGGGAGATGCCTAGGTGGGTGCAAATTGCGGTTACTAACTAAGGAAGGCTCTTAAACTCAGAGGAAGGAGGTTGACTTTTAAGTCTGACTTTGTCGTTTAACTGCTTTGAGATTCCAACAGAGATCGCAATAAAATATTATCCGTATCTGTATTTATTAATCTACATACAAATAATTAAGGACCGTCAAACATGCCTGCGTTATTAACAGGGAACATCTTAACTCTATACTCAGTTTAAAAGTTGTAGATCTATGGCTAGCTTAGTCAACAATCCACTTCTCAACACCTGATGCTTCCCAAAATCTTGGGTAGTATAAAATTTTATTAGTAGTAATTTTTAACTTAGTATCCCCATATAATAAAACCTTCGTTCAGCACTAGGCGCAGGATCCGAGCATAACTTTAAATTCAAAGTTGCACTATTTTTTACTCCAACGCTTAATGGATTAAAAGAAAGAAATAAAGTTTGTAAACCCCAGATTGAAAAACCAAAAAGTGGTTAAACGGTGTGGATTTAAGAAAAATAAAATAAAGAAATGGCTGATCCAACGCTTAAAAATTAAATATGATAATGGTGATAAAAGCAAGAAATTATTGAATCAAGGGCACTATATCTTGAGTAAACAAGAGGATAAGTTTGTCTTTATCTATTAGCTACCTTAGGCAAGTGGTCCTGTTATGCGATGTGGATTCATTATCGGTAAATATATTAAGCAACATCTCTAGTAGTGATAAGATAAGGTACTTTAATAATATGAATTTATGACGTAAAAAAGAAATTAGGTCAATTGCATCCAACTTCAATAATTCGAAAGACGATTCCTGAAATGAGCCAAAACTACTCTAAAGGAACTTCACTGCTTTGTCATTCTGTTTAATATCATTTTCACAGAATTGACTCGATTAAAATAGCTAAAGAATCATGTGCCGTCATATATAACACTTGTTAAGTAATAAAATTAAGTAAAGAAAGAGAAAAAAGATGAACAAGACATATAACGGGAATATATAAAAAGAAAAAGGATAGAAATTAATTAGTGGGTTTAAGAAGTCTTGGATTCTTGGGTAGCTGGAGCTGTCCAGTATGACTTTACTGCAAAAAGAAGCTTTTCCCTTTCCAAAGGTCCATCTTCATGATCCACAATCTGGCTATCCCAGTTCAGCCCATCTGCTATCCTCTTTACTTTGACCAATGTATCTACGTCGTCTCTCATTATTACACTTCCTTCTGGTCTTAATATTCTGTCCATTTCAAGTAATATATCCTCCATTTCACACCTGTCGACAAGTACAAAAGACAAACACTCTCATATATAATTCACCATCCCTTTGTATATAGAATTTAATAGCAACACAAGTTACCTGTCTTTATAGAGAGTAAATACAGAACCAGCATGGATCAGATCATATGTTCTTGGGTAAGTTGACATGGCCTCACACCTGCACAACAATGCTTACTGTAAATCAAAGATATACTAATGCCTAAATGTAACAAAAAAGGTACTAGATCACAATTGAATAAAGCATGGAGCAATCTGATGAGTGAAAATTCATATAGCCGACCCCCACATGATTGTAATTGAGGCAGTAGTAGTAGCTTTTGTATAATGAAATTACCAGCTTTGATATGTGCCAATTAATCCGCGTTCATAAATAACACCAAGTGTGTTGATTTTTGCTTCAACAGGAACAATATTCATCACCCAAACAGGGTCATCAACCAAATTGGCAGCAAAACCACCAAGGTTGGCATTCATATCTAGTAGATTTCTGTATCTCCCTGGTTGGCCTAATTGATTATTCACCGTCTTGTAGTAAGACATTCTTCTTTTCCATAGTTGTGAATCCTTCTTGAAAATGTCGGCCGTGACCCCGTTTACAGTTCCCCTGCTAATCCTAGGCGGTATTGCGTGCAATCTTTTAGGCCATTTTTCCAATTGTCCACCAGCTACCCTTTCTTCACTTGATACTTCAGGCAAAGGAGTTAAACAGGTTTCAATCTCTGTGTACCTGAATACATCAAATAAACACAAAATAAAGCTTAGTGCCATAACATCTCTCGAGTATAGTACTCTAACTATTGTCTAGCAATTGGAAGGAGGGCGAACCAGGCTCTATCGGGATCTTGGGCAGGGCATATGGGTGGATTTTTCAACATATGTCGTGATGATTTGCACTGTAAATGATTGTATGGCTTCTGCCAAATTGCAATGTCATCCTTCTCAACAAATTTTTTCCAGCAAAGGCTCTTAGCCACCTGCTCAATTTTGGTTTGCTCAGCATTTAGATCTTCCCTCGTTCTTTCCCAGCCTTTCCAGTATTTCCTCCAGTTGATGGGTGGACCGGATAGGATCCAATATCCACCAGGTCTCAGGACTCTGTCAACTTCAATTAAGTACGTACCATCTGATCCGCCAAAACACCAATTGTAACGTCATTACGATATACAGAATCAATTAGCAATGAAATGTGAAATGGTTACTGGAATTTAGAAATACGAACCATATCCGCCCCAGGGAATAAGGCAACGAGAGCAATGGGCCATGTCAAAAGCTCTAGATGGATAGGGAAGCCTCTTTGAGGCAATAACACCAATCAAAGCAGGAACTCCACGCTCAAGAGCAAATTGAACCTGTGCTTCATGTGTGTCCCTAGGTGCAAATGACATGGCTAGTATATTCCTTGACAAAAGATAAGCTCCCCAACTCGCCACCTGTGTAAATTGTAGCAGCTTCTTGAAATGAACTTCTAAAAACAGTTATGTATATAACAGCACATATTCCTTTCGACAGAGATGAAATGAAACCCTAATTTTCCCCACATTATGATTAATTTAGAAAAATAAAACTAGTACGTACTAACTTTGTTAATACAGAGTTTTGATGGGTAATTTATATGTGACCATACAAGATATATCCAAATTGAGGAACATATTTTTTTTTGTTTTTTGAATATCCATTTAAATAAAAATATGCTTCATGCAATAGTACTGCCAAATTGTTTGGTCGATAGCATACAGATTCACTGTAGAAGAAAGAGACATCATACATGCAGTGCCAAGTGTACAGGAGATATTATGCATGGGGTCAAAAAAGCTGCCGGTGCTCTTTTTTTTTTGCATCCACTCGCTATGCTAATAATCCAAACAAGAGATGAAGATCACTTTCGTCATTATCTCTTTAGAAAACAGAGTTCACACAATTCATTCAAATCGTGTAAACATCAATTTAACCAAAACAAGCTACTTTAGGACTTTCCCTGACTTCTAACATGTGGAGTTAGTCTTTATTACCAAAAGATCAGGAAGCGAAGAAAACGGAGAAGAAAACACCCATAAAAGGTCAAAAAGAGAGTAAAAATTGAAAAGAAAAATAATTATATAGCAAGTGTTTTGCGTGATGCATTCAACTATGCCCCGTTTTGAAAGAAGAAAATCGACTGATAACAGAAACTTCAACAATTAATTAATGCTCTGTTTTGAAAGAAGAAAATCGACTATCAGAGTTAATAATGGAAGTAATGAAGATAAAGAAAGTGAAGTTACCCCACAACCAGTATCTATGGCGGTCCTAATGGAACCATCTTTTAGATTAATCAACTTTCCAATATCATCAATATATGCATCTGCACCATTAGGAAACATAGTCCCTCCACCAGGGAATTTAAACCTGTCGCCTTCAAATCGAATCCAGTTCTGAACGGCTTTCTCGACCGTCAATTCCTTGTGTGGAACATTAGCGTACCAAGCCAAATCCCTGCTCAGTGGCCACTTGAACGGATTCTTGTAACCATACGGAGCTGGTATTCGGCATTTCAATAATTCACTCTTTTCAGGGCAATGTCTTTCTCTGTATATTAATCTGTCTCTCTTGAATTTCAATGATCTTTTTTGGTCTTCACAGGGAGTGTACTCGCTGTACTTAACGTCACACGGCGGGTAGATTTTTATGGCGTCATCTGAGGCCACAGCTCCGCCATCATCGGCGGCGTGGTGAGTTCTGAAGTCTAGTGGGGAGGAAGAAGAAGAAGTAGTAGATGATACACGGGAAGTAGTAATAGAGGTATCATTTTGAGGAGGGAAGCAATTAGTGGCAGAGGCTATGGTAGATGTGGTTAAGGCGCGAAGGCCAACGGTACTGTGTTGCAAGTAGCCAGCGTAATAACAAGCACAACAGAGGAAAGTTACGGCAGCTAAAGAATAATAAAGATTGAGTTTTTTCCAAGAAGAAAAAGGGTGTGTGGCTGCTGATGGTTTGGAGGTTGGAGTATAGTAAGGGGTTTGGTTAGAACCCGCCATGGTAGAGAGCAAAGTTGGTTTGATTTGAAGGGATATGAAAATATTGCTGGCTGGTACGTTTATAGGAGTTAGCGAGAAGAGGAGAACGTTAGGAGTGTAGGGGTGGGGGGTAAAGTGGTGTGGGG
>MU725499.1:68718-96489 GCA_026770625.1 Nicotiana glauca
CTGTTCAGGCGTGACTTCTATGTAATTTTGCAAATATGGCCTTTTTCTTCCACTTTTGACTCCAAAATTGCTCCTTAGACTTCCTTACCCATTTTGTACCTACAATTTATGAAAAACACTTATAAGAGCATTTTGTCATCATATATATCATCAAAATAACATAAAAATGTGATTATTTAATGCGTGATTATAGTCAAATTCACCTATTATCAATATATGTACTAATCTACCACACCTCAATATATAAACATATCAATCCTTAGAGCATTACTATTTATAGAGCATTACTATTTAAGTCGAAATGATGATATGATTTTTGACAGGAGACATTCGAATGACTTAAATAGGGTGGAATGGTGATTACCAAACGTGAAGGCAACAGAGGCTCTATTCCTATTTGAGAATCCCAAAATTATACGCCCGCTCTTCCTCGGAAACTGTCATAATTTTATGCAGTTGCTACACATTTCCACACGTCCAACGTCCAAACTAATTTAATTTTATCGATCTGCATAGAACTTTCGTTGCCCAATTGAAGTCCCATTTTGGTGTTTCTTAACTTCATTCTCATTAGTTGTTGTATTGGTAAAAAATCTGATCATACGGCCACTACCGAACCAGCCCGTCCTAATCGGCTCAGAGCAAATGGTCAACGAACTTGACTCTACCTTGTTACAATCGATTCCAAGACAAGCAATGCGGCTACGGTCCCTCCGCAAAAAAAGAACGTCTCCTCGACTTAGCTACGACGACTCATGACAAGCTCATGAAGCCTGTAACTATAAATATCAAGGAAGAGAGCCTTGAAAGGGGACTTTTTTTCTTGGACACTGTTCAAGATCCACAGAAAAGAATAGATATGCTCCATGAGAAAAGCCATAAGGAATATGATTGTAATTCCCTGAACCTCTTCAAAGAGAGGCAGGTCAAGTTATTATGATTAATACAATCCCAAATGTATATTTCCTCAATTCTATCTTCTCATGTTTCGATTCTGTTTTCTAATCCAGTGATTAATTATGCTTGGCTATAATTTACCATTGATTTATTTTGATTGATTTACTCGGAAAGTGTTCAATAACTTTTGGGTCAAACAATTTGTCGTCGTCTGTGGGGATTTCCTAGTGAAAATACCTAGTTCTTCCTCGATTGAAGCCAAAGAAACACCAAAAAGAAAATCCAACTCGAATCAGAGTCAAGGACCGCGCATCGGGAAAAAAAGAATCTGATGCGTCAGCCGAAGCTAAAATTTTCAGCCCTACCGATCTCGAACGGCCCGAACAAAGAGAAAAGTGATGCAAAGCATCTCCCCTCAGGGCAGAAGTACGAAGCATTGCTCTCCCTCATCCCCCATACCGCGTCAGTTCAGAAGAGGTGTTCCAAACAGGGAATCGAAAACCACCCTGAAGCAACTCGAACGCTACAGTCTGGCAAACAACCATAGCACGCGCACGACAGAAGACCACTGGTCAAAACGAAGTCCTTAGGCTAAGTGCCTTCTCCATCAAAGTATAAAGTTCGACCTCAGTCGAACTAGGGCTTAGGCTAAGTGCCTTCGCCATCGAAGTAGATAGTTCGACCTCGTTCGAACTATAAGGCTAAGTGCCTTAGCCATCAAAATCGACAGTTCGACCTCGTTCGAACTATAAGGCTAAGTGCCTTCGCCATCAACGTATAAAGTTCGACCTGGGTCGAACTAGGGCTTAGGCTAAGTGCCTTCGCCATCGAAGTAGACAGTTCGACCTCGTTCGAACTATAAGGCTAAGTGCATTTGCTATCGAAGTAAATAGTTCGACCTCGTTCGAACTATAAAGCTAAGTGCCTTCGCCATCAAAATCGATAGTTCGACCTCGTTCAAACTATAAGGCTAAGTGTCTTCGCCATCAAAGTATAAATTTCGACCTCAGTCGAACTGGAGCTTAGACTAAGTGCCTTCGCCATCTAAGTAGATAGATCGACCTCGTTCGAACTATAAGGCTAAGTGCCTTCGCCATCAAAATTGACAGTTCGGCCTCGTTCGAACTATAAGGCTAAGTGTCTTCGCCATCAAAATTGACAGTTCGACCTCGTTCGAACTATAAGGCTAAGTGCCTTCGCCATCAAAGTATAAAGTTTGACCTCAGTCGAACTGGAGCTTAGGCTAAGTGCCTGCGCCATGGAAGTAGATAGTTTGACCTCGTTCCAACTATAAGGCTAAGTGCCTGTGCCATGGAAGAAGATAGTTTGACCTCGTTCCAACTATAAGGCTAAGTGCCTTCGCCATCAAAATCGACAGTTCGACCTCGTTCGAACTATAAGGCTAAGTGCCTTCGCCATCAAAGTATAAAGTTCGACCTCAGTCGAACTGGTGCTTAGGCTAAGTGCCTTCGCCATCAAAGTAGATAGTTCGACCTCGTTCGAACTATAAGGCTAAGTGCCTTCGCCATCAAAATCGACAGTTCGACCTCGTTCGAACTATAAGGCTAAGTGTCTTCACCATCAAAGTATAAATTTCGACCTCAGTCGAACTGGAGCTTAGGCCAAGTGCCTTCGCCATCGAAGTAGATAGTTCAACCTCGTTGGAACTATAAGGATAAGTGCCTTCGCCATCAAAATTGACAGTTCGACCTCGTTCGAACTATAAGGCTAAGTGCCTTCGCCATCAAAGTATAAAGTTTGACCTCACTTGAACTGGGGCTTAGGCAAAGTGCCTTCGCAATCAAAGTAGATAGTTCGACCTCGTTCAAACTATAAGGCTAAACGCCTTCGCCATCAAAATCGACAGTTCAACATCGTTCGAAATATAAGGCTAAGTGCCTTCGTCACAAAAGTATATAGTTCGACCTCAGTCAAACTAGGACTCAGGCTAAGTGCCTTCGCCATCAAAGTATATAGTTCAACCTCAATCGAACTAGGACTCAGGCTAAGTTCTTTCGCCATCAAAGTATATAGTTCAACCTCAGTCGAACGGGGACTTAGGCTAACTGCCTTCTCCATCAAAGTATAATGTTCGACCTCAGTCGAACTGGGCTCAGGCTAAGTGCCTTCACCATCAAAGTATATAGCTCGACCTCAATCGAACTGGGACTCAGGCTAAGTGCCTTCGCCATCAAAGTATATACTTCGACCTCAGTCGAACAGGGGCTTAGTATAAGTACCTTCGCCATCGAAGTAGATAGTTCGACCTCGTTCGAACTATAAGGCTAAGTGCCTTCGCCATCAAAATCGACAGTTCGACCTCGTTCGAACTATAAGGCTAAGTGCTTTTACCATCAAAGTATATAGTTCGACCTCAGTCGAACTGGGACTCAGGCTAAGTGCCTTCGCCATCAAAGTATATAGTTCGAACTCAGTCGAACTGGGACTTAGGCTTAGTTCCTTCGCCATCAAAGTATATAGTTCGACCTCAGTGGAACTGGGGCTCAGTCTAAGTGCCTTCGCCATCAAAGTATATAGTTCGACCTTAGTTGAACTGGGACTCAGGCTAAGTGCCTTCGCCATCAAAGTATATAGTTTGACCTCAGTCGAACTGGGACTCAAGCTAAGTGCCTTCGCAATAAAAGTATATAGTTCGACCTCACTCGAACTGGGACTCAGGCTAAGATCCTTCTCCATCAAAGGATGTAGTTCGACGTCGATCGAATTGGGACTCAGGATAAGTGCCTTCGGCATCAAAATCGATAGTCCGACCTCGTTCGAACTGTAAGGTAAGAGCCTTCTCCATCAAAGTATGTAGTTCGACCTCGATTGAACTGGGGCTTAGGCTAAGTGCCTTCTCCATCGAAGTAGATAGTTCGACCTCGTCCGAACTATCGGGCTAATTGCCTTCACCATCAAAATCGATAGTTCGACCTCGTTCGAACTATTAGGCTAAGTGCCTTCGCCATCAAAGTATATAGTTCGACCTCGATAGAACTGGGGCTTAGGTTGAGTGCCTTCGCCATCGAAGTAGATAGTTTGACCTCATTCGACCTATAGGGCTAAGTGCCTTCGCCATCAGGATCGATGTGTTCGACCTCATTCAAACTATGAGGCTAAGCGCCTTCAACATCATAACGTCAATACGATCAACACCAATCGAACTCGGGACGGGCTTCCGCTTCGAGTACATTCAAGAAAAGCAACAACACAAAATAAACGCAAGACAAGTAGCGAAAAAGAGATTTTATTATCCACGAAAGTTAAGAATGCGGGTCATCCCCGCTTACACCCGGCCATGGCCGATCAACACAAGAAAAATGAAGAAAATGGAAAACAATAGGAAACCAATTAACGCCAACCGGCGAACGGAACAAAGAAAAATAAAGAACGATTTCTTTTTTCTCCTTTCACTCGGCGCCACCATCGCCGCTACCATTACCATCCCCGTAGGTCTCTTCACCATCATCGCCTGCATCTTCACCTGCCTCAGGCATCGCCACATCATAACCACAGTCGACATGAGCCTCACGAGCCTTCTGGTGCGCCACCTCAAATGCCGCTTCAGTCACGGTGCCCGCTTCCCACAACTCCTTGAAAATTTTACGCTGAGCTTCGGCATAGACCCAAAGCTCATGAGCCTGGTTGGGAACAGTAGTGCGTGATGGCCCAACTTGGTCCTTCAGCCACTGGTTCTCCTCCTCTAAGGCTGCAATTTGCTCCGTCAAAACTTGGGCCTCCTGATCAAGGCTATTAATCTATTCCTCAAGCCTCCCCTCCCTAAGAACCGCAGTGGTCCTCTCCGATGCTCGTTGAGACTCATGTACGCGGATCGCCTCTTCCAACGCTGTTGCCTTTATGGAAGCATCCCTCTCTATACGCCTTAAACCAGAGACCTCGCCCTCCAACGCAGACAGTTTACTAGCCCATTCGACAGTCATCTCCTCCGCTTTGGCCCGACTCTGCTCCATCTCCAACTGCATCTCCCTCAACTTGCACCACAGGTGCTCGCATTCCGCAGCCACCCTCTTTCCAACCTCAAGCTCTTCATCCTTCAAGCGGATCTGTCCTTCGAGCTTGCTTTTATCGCTAAGCGCCTGTATCAGCTCTCGGTCCCGCTTCTCCAACTCCTCACCCAAAGCCTTGTTACGAGAATCAGTCATCGAACGCCCTTGCAATTCATGGCACCTGTCGCGATAGCGGCGATACTTTCCCAACATTTGCAGAAAGATCCTCGAACGGATATTAGTCCTGCGAATGCTCTCCACCTCTAGCAAGTAAGTCTGCAAAAACAAAAAAGCAGTTAAACTGAAGCTCGTGCTGAGACGGGAGAGAAGTGAGCTAAAGTCAAGGTAAAGTACTTGTAGGCCCATCACAACCACTTCATTCATCACCTCAACATTCGAAATGCTCCTCAGAGACGCGTTTTCGGCCTCCGAACACAGCAACTCAAATTGCGACACCAAGTTGCTTCATTGGGTCAGCAGGTTCAAATATGAAGAAATCTTAATATAACGGGCCGACCCCTCTGCACGAACCACAGAGTGGGCAATGCCCTCCTCAAACATGCGGACATCATCAGGGTCCAAATCAGACTCAGACTCGTACTCGTCCTCCACCACATTCTTTCCCCTCTCCGCCACTGATAGTACAGAGCAACCTGCCGTGGGCGAAGAAGGTGTACTCGAGTTTATGACGGCATCCTCTAAGGATCGACCCTTCGCCTCAGCAGCGGGAAATTCCGACCAGGTTGCCAAAACATCAGCATTCTCCTGGCTTGAACTAGCAGGGGAAACTCTGACAAATCGCACCCCCTCAACGACAGATGCCACGACAATACCTCTCTCTGACTCCGCCAGGGGAGAATCCAAATTGATCACCGTTGGAGGAGCTGCCGCGAATGCTACCCTTCGCCTCTTCGACGACTCTTGTTCTTCCCCAGTCGACGGCGAGTCGGTTCGAAGGCGGACGGTCCCAGATGGCTCCTCATCCTGAGACATAGCTTGGAGAGGCTACAACCGATGATTCCACGGACGCTGACCTCGATGAAGGATAAGCTATAGGCGCTGCACTAAGGCGAGCGACCACAGCCGGGGGACGGAAGGCTAGCTGTGGAGCTTTGAGTCGTCGAATTCTCCCTGGTCATGACAAACAAACATTTCGTAAGTAAGAGTGAAACAAGTGCGGAAGGGGAATAAAGTCGCTGTCTCACATGTCAGGGGTCTACGTCCATATTTCTCCCAAAATGACGACCATGTGAGAACCCCTGCAGTATGGGGAAGCACAACCTCGACCCATTCTCGGATCCCCTCTAAAGGAGGCGGAGGCAGCTTCTCGGCTGCAAAGCATTGGGGAAGATCAATGATTACAAACCTAAGATGAAATGAATATCAAAGCAGGACATTTTACCAGTCAAAGGCGAGGACTTACGTGTAAAGTTCCACACTTTCGGGAACCCGGTCGGGTCGGCCACAAGATGTTTGGTTCGAATGTAGAAAAAATTATAGAAGAAACGACGGTTGGTCTGGTCGTCCATCTTGACCACCAACTCCCTCGACCCACGGGGGCGTGCATGGATCATGGTGCCGCGAATCTTCTGAGGAGCAAAGAGGCTAAGCATGTGCCTCAGAGTGACCTCCCTACCGGCCAGCTCCGCGTACTTGATGAACATAAAAAATAGCTTTTATAGATAAGGGGAAAGTTGAGCAGGGCATACCTCGTAGTAGCGACAAAAGTCGACCACCAGCATAGAGAGTGGGAGCTTGTATCCCACAAGGAAGGGATAGGCATAGAACGAACAGAATCCACGGCGATCAATCTGGACCCTCTCCTCCGTCTTCGCAGGCACGATCTCGACGTAACTAGGAATACCCCATCGTTCCCTCAAGTCCGCTATCCCAACTTCCCCCATTAGATGAGGGATATTCACCTCTTCAACTGCCTGAGCGGGATCCTGCGGGATCCTCGACCGCCAAAGAATTGGCCGAAGGATTGTTACGAGAAGAAGTTCCTGCCATTTTTGACTCAGAAGCAAAAGAAAGAAGAACTTTATGGTAGAAGCAAGAAAAATGCAAATTATAGCGATCAAGAGAGCAGAGAAAAGTGCGATTTCGCAGAAAGGAAGATATTCCAGGATTTCTCTCAACAATAAGCGATGAATGTGTGAAAAGCAAATGACGGATCCTTTCTATTTATAAGAAACAAATTCTCCAATCACGAAACCCAATAGCCATCATTAATACATGATTGGGCACGAAACAGCTCGATTTCCCGGAAACGTGCGCCATTATGATTGTCTGCACGAAGCGGCGCTTCACTTGCCAGCCGACGTTCTAGTTTTGGAATCGTCGTAACAATACACGGGCACCAAAAAGGCGCCCCCAGACAGTTACAGAATTCCCAACGCCATTAATGAACGAAAAGTGAGCCTAACTCCTCCTGGTTACGTCACGCACAATCCATCCGTCGAGGTCAGCAAGGCACGACCCCGACTAACGGAGGGACTAACTGTATTGGTAAAAAATCTGATCATACGGCCACTACTGAACCAACCCCGTCCTAATCGGCTCAGAGCAAACAGTCAACGAACTTGACTCTACCTTGTTACAACCGATTCCAAGACAAGCAATGGGGCTACGGCCCCTCCGCAAAAAAAGAACGTCTCCTCGACTCAGCTACGACGACTCATGACAAGCTCATGAAGCCTGTAACTATAAATATCAAGGAAGAGAGACTTGATAGGGGACTTTTTTTTGGACACTATTCAAGATCCACAGAAAAGAATAGATATGCTCCATGAGAAAAGCCATAAGGAACATGATTGTAATTCCCTGAACCTCTTCAAGGTGAGGCAGGTCAAACTATTATGATTAATACAATCCCAAATGTATATTTCCTCAATTCTATCTTCTCATGTTTCGATTCGGTCTTCTAATCCAGTGATTAATTATACTTGGCTATGAATTACTCTTGATTTATTTTGATTGATTTACTCGGAAAATGTTCGATAACTTTTGGGTCAAACAGTTGTTCTTATTTAATACTCCTCCACTCCCGAAAAGAATTGCATTTTTTTATGATTGAAACAATTTTTTCACTAGAAATTTCAACTTTTAAAAAAATGTTTAGCTATGAAACTATAAGTTATTACACTTTTGGTATTCTTCAATATATAAATCTATTTTAAAAAATGAAGAAATCAGTGTCCAACTTTAATTTAGTAATCAACGCATGAGTTCAGGAATCAGATGCACTAACCAAGTTTAGATCGGGACTAATGTAGTGTTAATATTGCGGTTCATCCGATTTCACTAAATAAGTACAAAAATATATTTTAACCGAGTAAATCAACGTTGAATCCTAAATTCGAATCCATAAAATTCAAATCACAAATTCACCTCAACTTTTAAAATTATATAAAATACAGTAATACCACGAAACCGGTGAAACTTCCTTCCCTGATAAATGTTTACATGTCGAACAATTTTTTAACAGTAAGAAGCACGCACTTCAACTTGCACAACTTGGTGTTTTAATTTATATATGCAGAGATCAAGAAATCACGCCCTGTGCTTTAATGGCACCGAGATTATTACACATTGTTCTTTTCTCTTTCTATCAAGTAGTTCATAGTTTAGTTTAATTCTCTAGACATTGAGTGCAAATTACACAAAAAGCTAAACTTAAGGTGAAAAAGTAAAAGAAAAACCGTTGATTATCCCACATTGGGATGAAGGTTCATGTTGTCTTCCTGGCTTTGAAAGAGTCATGACAATATCATGGAGCAATGGATCAGCAGTTTGTTTATTCTAGCTAACACAAGTAGATAAAAAATATTACTATTTCATTAAACGTTGTTATGGTATCGAAGTGTGAGTGAACAACTTTGACCTATATAAAACTAAAAGAGGAACATATTATTTTAATTTTTTCCTTTTTTGACATAAAGAATAATTAGGAATCTAATGTCTTATATCCAGATCAAACGGCGCCTTTCGCGTTGACGCAATAGTTAAACTAAAATACGTAATTAAATGTCCAATTTGACTTGCTAGTCTAGTCAGATTATTAAAGAAAATATCTGTACCTTAATCTCCCTCCCCTCTTTCGTGCGTAATCTCCATATTGATTTAGTTAGACTGTTATAGTCCACTTTTGGTAGTATGCATATTTTTTCAAAAGCAATATTTTTCTCAAATGCTGAATTATCAGTTATCACTTTAGGGCGCACACCTCGCAATCTTTAGTCAACTTTTATTTAATACTCCATTTGTTCCAATTTATGTGATAGTGAGAGAGTCAAATGAATTTTTCTTTGACACTAAATCTTTTATGTGTCTTTTAAATATTTTAAATTATTAATTATTATAAATTATAATATTTTATGTAATTTCTAAATATATAAATTTTATTTTGAAAAGTTTAAAGCTTCTATGTCCAAGTACAATATCAAACTAAGAAAAATTTGAATCTCGAAAAAAAAACACATAAATAATTGGTAGAGAGACCCGAGTAGTATAAACTAGCTGGTACATAGTCATATTCATAGCTGTGTAGTAGTGTGACTTGTTAATTTTTTCCTTTTTGACAAGAGGGAATTACTAAATGTTTGACTCAAATTGCATTAATTGCATGATGGTTTGTAATTTCTCTTTCTCTATTCACACATCTAAACCTTAGGAAAAGAAATTGAATATCATGCACTAACGTGCCCAAAATTTAAGCTTTGTTGAATCATATATACTTGTGAAATACATTTCTCGACCATAAATTCTCAACATAAAATGCTACTAGTATACAAGTTTTAGCTATAATTACATATGTCAAATTGACTAGAGTTCATCTAAGGAAGGGTGCTATTGTAGGCAATGTAACAGTGGAGCAGATGAAATATTATGGAAATGTTTTCTGTTATTCATTATGGAAGAAGACCTCCCTTTTATACAAAGTGCTTTTTTTTTACTAGACACATGATAGTCAGGTGCCTTTTTACATTGTATCATAGCTGCTTCTCAACTAACTAACTATATTTCTAATACTCCCCCTTAAGCTGGATGGTGAGATACATTGAATACTCCAAGCTTGGATAATAAGTATTGGTGTTGCACTGACCGTAGGCCTTTTGATAGTATATCTACTAGTTGTTCTTCTGTGCTCATATGTTGTGCTTGTATCAACCCTTCTTTGATCTTCTCTCTTATAAAGTGACAATCTATTTCGATATATTTTGTTCTCTCATGGTAAATAGGATTAGAAGCAATCTGAATTGCAGCTTTGCTATCACAAAAGAACTTTACAGTCTTGAAACTGGCATCCCTAATTCTGCTTGCAGCCCTTCGAGCCAAATCTGAGATTGTTGCTCCCATGCTTCTATACTCTGCTTCTACTTACTGTCTACTGTTTCTTCGACTTCCAAGATATCAAGGAGTTTCCCAGCTTTACCACATACCCTGTCACTGACCTCTTAGTGTTTGGGAAAGCTGCCCAATCTGAGTCGCAAAACACTGTCAACTGGGCTTCTTGATCTTTCTTCAGCAGTTATCTTGCTGCACTTTTGACATACTTCACTAGCCTCAATGCTGCCCAGTGTGATGTATTTGGCCTTTGCTTAAACTGGCTTAGTACCTGCACTCCAAAACTGATGTCAGGCTTGATAATAGTGAGGTACAACAATCTCCCAATCAGCTTTTGATAAGTTGTTACATCTTCAAGTACAGGATCGTCAATGCCCCCAACACACTTATCATAATCTACTATTATGAGCTTCAAATTCACTTTCAATGGTGTAGTTACAAGCTTAGCAACATTAAGTCCTAGATCAAGAAGAAGGCGCAGCATGTGGAGATCACGGATGACTCACCATTAGAGGTTATTGAGAGATAGTCGAGGCTATTACTATAGATGGCGTTTGGTGGTATTCTTTTCCCGAGCACTTCGAGAAACCTTATTAGCATGTGGTTTTTGCATCATGTGGAGTGGCTAGATGAGTTACATATGTACAGCTGGGGTGGAGCTGTTGTAGTCATCGTGAGAGACGTCACCGATTTTATTCTGAAGGTGATAACATTATCAAGTGTTTTCATGATTATCACAAAGATAGTACAAAATTACTCAAATTTACGTCCACATTCAATATTAGGTTTGGTCTTGGGAGCGGTTCTTGCAGATCCAGGCCCCTCTCCAATCGATAGCTCCAGATGCACCACCTCTGCCATTTATACCACGTGTTAGGAGGTGGGTAGATAGGCGAGGCTGCGCCAGCGAGGCCGAGGATCAACATCATCTCCCTTATTACAAGGATCCGTTGGATCTACTTGAAGATGTTCAAGTAAATATTTGACTAAGTTTGTTTGATAATGATTGATCTGTCTTGCGTTTACTCACTATTCTTGCATTAAATAAATAGTTCATATGGAGGACATACAACGGCGAGCTCATCACCGGTTTTCCAAATTATTGCTTACGCGGTTGACTTGTGTGAATGTCTGAGGTCCCACTGATATGTCTCGATATAATCGAGTATTATTCCACTGGACAAGTTCTGTGACAGTTTGGTCACAGCCAGCTAATACCTATTCTTCCCAATTGGCATTTCACACATTACGAGAGGGATGATCGTAGCAAGGTTGACCAGGCATACTTGGCTTGGCTAGAGGCCCAGATAGAGGACTAGGATCAAAGACTGGGCTTGATTCTGCCATACCCTTCATATGACCATGTTGGCGGGGAGTATGTGTATATGATTTGGTAATGCCATGTTACTCGCACTCTGATCATTAATAACGTTTATCGGGAGAGTGGTTGGTACGTTCTATACGATGGGAGGGATGAGACACTGGTATGTTATTTGATATACTTACTTATTATGGTAGATTTTCTTAACATCCTTCCTTAATTACTATGTTATATGTTATTTTGGCTATTGGCTTACACCTTTTCTACTAGATGGTACTGGAACTGCTACAATATGTAGGCGACGAAGGGTCAGTTGTGCACGAGTGGGGTCGTCAGGTTACTGATCTTGTTGCTTGCACATTGAGAGCTTCCTGAGTGGATGCGCGATTACATTTTGATGTTACGTATGTGCCGCCTAAGGATTACCATCATGGATCAGGCATTCCCCCAGCATGTGGTAGACGTGTCAGGCGTGTCCAAAGAGTAAGGGGTGGCCCACATGATCGTAGTGGTCAGCGAGGACGGGGTTCCTAACAAGGGGCATTGAGGTACCGGTGGAGGATATTGGTGATGATCAGTCGAGTGACAATGTGAGCCACATGATTCTCGTAATGATATGCCTTCATTCAGCCTTCATCTATTTCCCGGGACTTCACAATTGACCTCGACATCTCCAGTATTGATCGGGGGCACCGCCATTACGGCGTATGATTGGGATCAGTATTTTCCTGGTGTTCAAGAGTCATCGAGGGTTGTAGAGAATTGTACGGTGCGAGATATGCATCGTGGTAGACGATTGAGTTATGGATTTTCATCGAGGGATGCTGAGGATACTCCAGGCACAGAGAGGGAGACATCACATTCGGTGGAGATGTCACAACCTTCATCTAGTCCAGTGCACCTTGGAGTTTCCGCAGAGCATTATGTGCCTACTCTGATGCAGGTTTGTTTGTATTACCATTACTTTAATTTTTTTAACCTTAATTATTAGTCAATAATATCTAAATTGTTTATATTTTTTTAAAGATTTCATCATCACCTATCACGGAAGCCATAATGTGTGATACTCAATTGTCGGAGATGCAGGATCTTATTCAGGAGCTAGCTGAGACACGAGTTTGACTATTAAATATTTTTTAAACTATTATGTTACTATTTAATATATCATATAATAAAATATGTTAATATTTTGTAGCTTACCGATGGCGCAACTGACACCTCTACTGATCCTGCTAGCCTTCTAGACGGTCATGTTGTAGTCGCCTCTACTGATCCTGCTAGCCTTCTAGAAGGTCATGCTGTAGCATACCCTCAGATAAAGAGGCGACATGATGAGAATGATCCCGATAGCATAGCCGGTCAGGATGGTATGCGCCTCAGGCTGCCAATGCACTAAAATATACGGGTTGTGGGATATGCATTATGATTTGTATATATGCCATTAAATATTTTTGTTAATATTATTGATGTTTTACATTATAAGCGCATGTTTTTTAGTTTTCGTCTTATTGATTAGTTTAAAACTATATCACCAAAAATGGAAGATTAACATAAATTAAAATATGTTAAAAAAACACATAATACATGAAACCTACAGCATAAAAATAAAAATTACACTTAAGATAGCCATGTGTTTGCTTAATCACTATCGCCCATGGCTCTTTCAGTTGCTACTTCTCTGCCGCAAGGTTTTCTTCGAGTTTCCAGATCTGTATTCCGTACTCACCGGTACAATTCAAAAGGTTTAGCAAATATGATTTGTAATACTCCTGGTTAATGAGTTTATACGGCCAAAATCGAAAGAGTTCGACTTTGGGGTTGTTGTAGCACTCCATGACCAACCTCAAGGAGCTCGAAGTAGAATTTGAAGTATGACCTCGATGTGCGTCCCTCGAGGGAGCACATCGAAGTTCAATCTCGGAGTAGTACAAATCGATGATCGTCATGAAAAGGCGGGAAAGCTCCCAAGAATACGTGGTTAGAGCTGACCAGGTCTGCAATAATAGTAACAATCCGTACTAAGCCATTATACAGCTGTACCAATAGCCTTTTCCCATCATTGTTAGACATGTACTATGTAAGGATTCCCCCCTCCTATATAAAGGGTACCCTTGTCATCTTGTAAGGGGATCGTATTATTACACGATACATTGATTAACAATACAACATTCTCTGCTCTTGCTTAAACAATTGTTCTACATATTTATTGCTTATTCTTTAATTGTTCTTCATTTATTGCTCATTATTAACCTTAAAAGGCCATCTTTGAGCCACATTATCATTGTTTCTTCATCAATAAGCTCACTACAAACTGCCTCAGGCAAGCCTCAAAACCCCTGCTCCAGCCAGCTCGAGGCTCGGTTTTGTGACAACTTTGATTTGCTTTCCTTATTCTCTTTATCCACACTTAGCATCTATTGCCTAATAACTAGTATTAAAATAAATTACGTATTTTTAGAACCACAAAATCAAATATAATTGTCATTACCATTTCAAGGTAAACAGTTTGGCGCCCACCGTGGGGCTAAAAATAATAGTGATTATTTTGGTGCTAGTTTTTTGAAAACATAAGTTATTTTCACACTTTTTCTTGTCCAAGAATCTCCGATTTCAGGTCAATATGTCTAACTTAGAAAATGCACGTGAAAACGACGGTATTGGGCTTCAGGGAGGAAACGGTGCAGATGCCGGTGTACCACCGTAAAACCCAGGGGAGGCACGAGCACAAATCCCCATCGACATGAGATCACGAAATGCTATGCATGTCGATGTAAGCTCTCCTACCGACGGAAGTGTGTGCGATGAGGAAAGAGACGTTAATCTTCAAGTCATTTTTAAAATGTTGAAAGCACAACAAGTGGCTATTACTCAGCTACAAAGTCACCAAAAAACTCCAAGCATAGCAGTACCGGAAACGGCTCCTCGAATCGAGCCGGCATCAGAGAGATCGAGTAACAACGGGTCAGCAATAGACCCTGCTATTATGTAGATGCTCGAGGACCTCACCAAAAGGATTGAATCAGGAGAAAAGAAGATAGAGTATAATGATAAAAAGGTGGAGACTTATAACTCAAGAGTCGACCAGATCCCGGGCGTACCTCCGATCCTGAAGGGCATAGATTCGAAGAAGTTCATACACAAACCATTCCCACCCGAGCGTGGCCCTGAAGCACATCCCGAAGAAATTCAGAATGATCGATTTCCTGAAGTATAACGGAACCACAGACCCCAATGAGCACGTTACTGCCTACACTTGTGTTGTAAAAGGGAATGACTTAAAGGACGACGAGATTGAATCCATTTCGCTGAAGAAATTTGGAGTGACACTGTCAAAGGGGGCTATGATGTGGTACAATAACCTACCCCCGAACTCGATAGATTCATTTTCCATGTTGGTAGACTCTTTTGTGAGGACATACGCCGGTGCTATCAAGGTCGCCACCAGGTAGTCCGATGTCTTCAAAATCAAGCAAAGAGAAAATGAGATGCTAAGGGATTTGTATCTTGATTTCAGATAGAGCGAATGGAATTACCACCGGTCTCCGACGATTGGGCAGTGCAAGCCTTCACTCAGGGCTTGAACGAATAAAGCTCGGTAGTTTCAAAGCAGCTAAAAAAAAATTTGATCGGATATTCCGCTGTGACTGGGTGGACGTGCACAACAGGTATCAATCGAAGATCAGGGACGAAGATGACCAATTAGGATGCCCCCTCGGGATCAGTGTACCCCAGCAGGCTCTTAACGAAGGAACAATGGTTTACCCAAAGGGAGCCAAAACCAAACAAGGAAATATACCAGCCGTATGTAGAAGATCAAAGAAATGCCCCAAAACGTAACATACCTCGAGGCGATCGAGGAACAGATCAAGGTCAAAACTCCCGAGGACTCATGAATAGAACCAGGTTCGATAGGTACACTAGGCTGGAAAGGGCACCACGGCTATCCGAGTACAACTTCAATATCGATATCTCGGATATCGTGTTGGCTATAGGTAAAATCAAAGATACTAGGAGACCATACTGTCAGACCCTTCACAAAGGAACCCTAACTTGGTATGCAAATATCACGGCACTCACGATCATAGGACCGAGGATTGCAGACAGCTTCGAGAAGAGGTAGCCCGACTGATCAGCGAAGGGCACCTTCGAGGGTTCCTCAGCGACCGAGCTAAAAACCAATTTCGAGAAAGAGAGGCGAACATGAAGAACGAACTAGAAGAGCCATAGCACGTCATCCACATGATCATTGGAGGGGTTGACGCCCAACAGGGACCCATTTTTAAGCGAACGGAAATATCCATCACTAGGGAAAAACGGACTTGGAGTTACATACCAGAGGATGCTCTCTCGTTCATCGAAGAAGACATCGAGACCTTGTCGCAGCCTCATAATGACGCACTGGTAATTTCTTTTCTTTTGAATAAATTTCAAAGTAAACGTGTGCTCGTGGACCCAGGTAGCTCAGCTAACATATCGAGGGTGGTGGAGCAGCTCGGACTGCTGATCGTACCCTCCTCTCGAGTCCTCAATGGATTAAACATGGAGAGCGAGACGACGAAAGGGGAGATCATCCTCCTGGTCAATGTAGCCGGTATAATCCAAGATACCAAGTTGCATGTCATCGAAGGTGACATGTGATACAATGCCTTGCTTGGAAGGCTGTGGATACACAGTATGAGGGCAGTGCCATCAACCCTCCATCAAATGATAAAATTTCCAACCAAGGATGGAGTAAAAGCAGTGTGCGGGGAGCAGCATGCAACAAGAGAGATGTTCGAGGTACACCACATGGCATTGAAATCGACGTCCCCTACACCAAAAAATCCAAAATACAAGCAAACATCCAGGTAGGAACCACAACTGACATTCTCGGCTACATCCAAATATGGGAAAGAAGGACTGTATCACATCCTCGGAGCAAACAATTAAAAAGTATCGGGGCTAGAATGCTATCATTGCTAAGGAACAATCCTCCCCCTTTTCATTTACGTTTTATACTAACCTATTGCATGTATTCAATTAAAAGGAATCGAAGCACCCTCCAGATCAAAGACCTTGGGTTTTAAAGCATGCGTTGCACTCTTTTTTTTTTACCCCGAATGGGTTTTACCGACGATGTTTTTAACGAGGCAACACCCATATTCTACCTAAGGAGAAATCATCAAGTATTCAAGGGTTCTCTTCAATCAACCTCAAATACTAGGGGGCATCACCCTAGGTGGTCACCTCTCGGAAGAAATCAAACTATGCCTAGGAGGACCTCGATAGGAGAATGTTGTATTGGGCCAACCATGTAGAATAATAGAGCCACCAAAAGCAAAGAACGTGTACGCACATATCAAGTAATTGAGGAAGCCTCTTTGCATATCGAAACACTTTACGCCTCGAAGAAGTGCACTACTGTCGCGCAAAACGGCCCAAGAGCCAAAAACTCTCGAACGCACGGGGAGTGTATTCGATAGTCAGCTCATCGAGCCATCAAAAAATCAAATTCGTAAGACCTTGATCAGGCAAATTCGAACTCATAAGCCCTCACTAAGGCAACATCAAATCTGTAAGTCCTTCAACAAGGTGTGCTCAAATTTATAAGACCTTAAAAAAGGCATAACCCCCGATATTAAGGCCAAGGCTATATATTGGAACTTGTAAGACCCCTAAAAAGGCATACCATCGATATAGACGCCGAGGTCACCGCACATGGGGACTAAAGGCTACGGCCAAACATAAAGACTACGGTCGAACTAAAAGGCTACAGACAAATTAACGCGGCTCGAAGACGTCCGACTGCCGCCATAATTCTAAAGGCCTCTAAATACTTTGAAAAGAACCGGTTAATCAGGCTGCCCTTGGCATAAGCAAAGGAGATTTGATAATATCATCTTTGAACAATAAAAAGGCTTCGAAAACAATCAGCCTTCGATGAAAAGGTTTCGAAAACTCAACCTTCAAGCGAACCTCCCGAGGTGCTCTACTATCGTCACATATCGACTCATAATCGAGGTTCTCGTTTGAGTCGTCGAAGAGTCGGACGACCACAAAACATGCCAAGTCATAATCAAAACTTCAAAAGTCTTTGGCTAAATATAAGGGAAAACTATAGCCATATTAGAGGTCGCATCGACCCAACCCAAAAAGAGCCTAAGGGCCAATGCGTAAGAGCCTAAGGGCCAGCCTAAAAAAGCCTAAGGGCCAATGCGTAAGAGCCTAAGGGCTAGCCTAAAGAGCCTAAGGGCCAATATGTTGAAAACCTAAGGGTTGATGAGCCTGAGTCAAAACTTGATTCGAGGACCAAGCCCTTAACGGTCAACTATTATCAGTTGTTCATCAAACACAACCTAAGGGTTCTTATCCAAAAAAGTCCATGTATCGGACTAATTGTCAACAGGCATCAAAATTCAAAGCATAAACAAAGACACAAGCAAGTGGGAATTTATATAAAAGGAAAATCGAAGGGTTCCTTTTTTTATATATAAATAATGGTATAGAGATACATTCACAGCACTCCCACGGGGAGCCCGATACAAAGAACGAGAAAGAAAAACCTAGCCTTCCCCCTCGGGGACTATGTCTCAATCATCTCCCTCAGGACCAGCTCCCTCACCGACCTCCTCCTCGTTGTCTTCGGCATCGGAAACGAGGAAATTGGCATCGAAATCATCCGCCTTGGCCTGCCCTATCTCCTCTGGGAGATCAAAGCCCTTACCATGAATCTTCTCGATAGTTTCCCTCCGGGATCTACATCGAACATATTCATTGCTCCCCCTCTCTCGATCAAAAGCCCCCCCAACTTCGAACAAGCTTCAACAACATCTTTCAGATAGATGGCCACCTTCTTATTGGCCTTTGCTCGGACCCCTTCGACTTCGGCTCGAGCGTCCACAACCTCGGCTTTCATCTTCAAAAGATCTATTTCAAGTTTGGCAATCCTGCTTGTCTGGACCAAGTTGCTTTCTCGGGCATTATGAAGTTGTATCTCAAGGGCGGAGGCCTTAGCCAAAGCATTCTTTTTGGCCACAACATGAGCATCTATTTTTTCCTTCAATTCGTTGCATTCAAAATTAACTTGGTTGGCTTCGCCCTAAAGACGTTCCAATGTCTCAGTCTTTTCCTACAACTGAGTTACCGAAATGTTAGTTTCAGAAGATGGGAGAAGAAGCATGTATTCCTCCAAAATAGGGGTTACCTATTTTTCGAGCTTGCCTTCATAATCACAATATCGGTTCAACTCCGACCGAAGATGTATCAGCTCTCTTGCCTTCTTGTCACAAAAAACCTGAGAGATTTCTCCCCATTAAAGGCTTTACGCAACTTCACATTAGAGCGAAGCAGCTCAAACTTGAACTTATCAAAGGCCTATGAGAAAGAATGTTCGGTCAAAAATAAGAAAGCACGAAGTTGGAAAAGCAATAGTGAACTCAAAATGCACCATAAAGCAGAGTCGCTGAGCTTCCTCAAAGGTCGATTTTGCATCTACCAACTCGGTATCCTTGGCCCCGATAGACCAACCCGAGGTGCCCTGTCCGAGTGGGGATACGACAAAGTCTATTTCCCTTAAAGCACTTCCCGTCGTCTGAGAACCAGCTGTCAAATCAGGTAATGAAGGACCTTCGCCCCTCCTCTCTTATGGAACCTCTCCCTCGAGATTAGGGGCCTCGAGCCCAGCAGGTTCAACAGCCTCGGGAGGCTTCCTAGTTAATATAGAGTCATCCTTTCCGGGTGCATTGATTTCCATAGAGCTACCGATAAAGATGAGATCTTCGTCAGCGGCAAAGCCCTCCTCACGCCCCCGGCGGATCCTTCCTTGCTATGAGAACCCTCTTCCTCGAGGATCTCTTTCTTTTATTACCCTTCCTTAGTTCAGAAGTCGAAGGTCCTTCCTCCTTCTCGTAAGGGGACGGTTTCACCTCAGAAAACTCAACCATGACCACAAACAAAGAAATTAGCGTGCGTAAAAGAAAATACACTTCGAGAGAAGGACTACATTGCACATACCATGGTTCTTAGCCTCCCATCTGCCCTTCGACAAATCTCACCACTTGCGCTTGTCATAAGTCGAATAGGCCGCCAGTTTGCGGGCCCAGTCCATAAGATCGGGGACCTTATTTGGCATCCACAGGATCGCTGCGGAAAAGAAAAAAATGTCCTTACAAAATTTGGCCCCACCAAGAACAAAAATAATCGAGTTCGGTATATCACTTACGCTTGAAATTCCATTTTTTGGGAAACGGCAGGAACTCCGCGGGAATAATATCGACAGTCCTCACTCAAACAAATAGGCTCATCCTCCCTCGATCCTTTTCCTTTTCATCACTAGCGATAAAGGGCTTGGTGGATCAACGTCATAGTGTAATTAGGCCTCGATAATGCAAAGGCCAATACAACCTGATGAAGTGGCTAAGAGTGAACTCGAGTTCAGCCTTCTTAGCAAAAAATCTCATCATCAACACGATCCGCCAGAAAGACAGATGAATCTGTGCCAAAGTAACTCAACATCTTCAATAGAATTTGAGCACGAGTAGATTGAGAGGACCCAACGTAAAAGGGTACATATACATGTTCAGAAACCCCTCTACGTGGGTCGTAATGTCCTCTTCCCGGGAGGGTATCTGCAACCTCACCTTTTCTCCCCATTCGCAGTCTCTCCTCACAGCCTCAATGTGTCTCTCTTCTATTGAGCAAATGAAACTTGATGCATGTTCTCGATGAATCAGAATTTCGAGAGGCTTCTCTATCACAAAATCTCTTATCGAGATGAAATAGTTTGAAGTCTGCTCGCCAAACACCAGCAGTGTGCCACCAGCCGGGAAAGAAATAAAGGTGGGACTTCCCTCTTTCTGATGAGCGGATTTAGGCACGGTAGCCATGGTTCCTTCAGAATAAGAAAGGGAAGATGGAAATACAGGAGAAAACTTTCATCTGATACAGCACTAGGACTAGCGCAAAAAAGGAACTCTTTAGAGAAAGATAGTTGCAGGAAGCGGAAAAGCCCTCACTAAAAGGAAAGTGAGTATATGTAAGAAGCACGGTGACTATTCATTTAACTTTGATAGCCGATCAGCTCTGACAAAGCACTTATGACTTTTTGAGAAAATCCACCGACGGGGCCACTTTGGTCAATTCACAGTCATATCAAAGGATCGAGGAGTCAAATCGATTCCTTACCAACCCGACTAGGGCAAGGTGTGTGACCGAAACTAGAATAACCCGCCCTCAAGGGTCTCTATCATTCCGAGACCAAGCTCAAAGAAGTTAAGTTCAAGGTCGAGGCCTGACTTTGGCATGAACACTTAAAGGCAAACCTCTTAAGACATTAAAAAAAATCCTTTGCATTCCAAGAATATATTTATAAAGTGCATTTACAAAAACTCGTACGAGGATTCCACATACAAAAGAAGTAAGAAGAGCAAAGGTGGACTAGTATTCATCTTCACTACTCCCTGAGCAACTTGAAGAGCCCTCGTCCGAAGTAGTCGGAGCTGCAGACTCCTCTTCCAAGGCCTTCGCTTCTCCAATCTCGGTAGAGAGGTCGAAACCTTTGGCGTGCACTTCTTCAAAGGCCTGCCTCCTAGCCTCTAATCGAGCATATGTAAGGGCACGAGCTAGCTTGAGCTCAGCCTTGTTAGATATCTCCTTGGATAGAGCATTCGTTGCCGCGGTATCTTTTTGATGTGAGAAGATGAGTTCATCGGATTCCAACTTGGCCGAGGATAACGCGACAGCTATCTCCGCATGAAGCGCCTCAAATATGTGAAGCTTTTCTTTAGCATCTAGAAGAAGACTCTGAGTCGAGGCCATCTCTTCTTGATGATCATCCCTTTCCAGGGCCATGCTATCCTTGTACCGCCTCAGCTCAAGGATCTCCGTATCCTTATGCGCGATCTCTTCCCAAAGTTGTCCCGTAAGGGCATCCTTTCGCTCAATCTGCAAATACCAAGTCAAGATAATAAACACCAAGTTATGAAAACCAAAGGTAAGATCAAGATTACCGATCTATCTGCTCGATGATATTGGCCCACTCTTGAAGCATTTTCTCTAAACACGCTCGAAGGCTGTTTAGTTCCTTTTCCCTTCGGGCGTATTAAGTTTTTAGCTCATTTGACTCCGAAGCGAGCTTCTTGAACTCACCCTCACAATGAGTTAGTTCAGCTCGTAACTTGGAGAAGTCCTGGTCATACAACATCATGACCTATAACACGAAGGGAAGAAGTTAGTAAAGCGAAGATCAAAACTCAAGGCAAAGTTTATGTCAAAAATCACCTATTTTTGAAGTTTCGCAGCCTCCTCAAGAATGACCGGAGCATCTAGATCGGTATACTCTTCAACACCGGCTAAGAAATCTCCAAATGCATCATCCTCTTCCTGGAATGGCCCCACATCGGGAGTCCTCATGTTCTGGGAACCCCATATTTGCCCTGGGGAAAATGATGGGCCTGATTGAAGACCGCATATGACATCAGCCTCTATCGATGCTTCCTCTCGCCCTCCAAAGGATTCAGAGCGGGATCCTCCGAGTGTGCCAACCAAGTACTCATCGGCGCGAGTTGTATCCTGTTCAATAGTTGGTTTGGGGACTGCACCCAAACTCTCCTCGAGGGGATCCTCAATATGTGATGGGGCTGCATCGGCCACCTCTGACTCGACAGCCTTCTCCCCGTCAACCTTCGAAGCGTCAGCGCTTTGGCTTGCCCTATTTACCAGCGGGCAGCTATCATCGTCTTCTCCTTCAGCACGAAGACTCTCAGTAGCTGTCGAAGTTAGGACCGTTGCATCGGTCCTGGGCTTTCGAGCCTTAGCTCTCTTTGGTTTTGGGGACTCCGCCGGTGTCTCCTTCTTTCTCTTTCTGTCCTTGGCGGATTTTTGTATCTCGTCTTTGCTAGAAGGAGGAAATTTCATTAAAATAGCTTCCCTGAGGCTTGTACAAGCGTAAAATGTCGAACATACCGCTAAGAAATCCATTCATAAGTGATTTAGAAGTGACGGCGGTGAAGGCGTAACATGCTTTTTAGCCTCCCATCGAGTTTTGGCCAAATCACGCCAAACGTGCTTTTTATATGGTAAGGTGGATTCTAAATTTCTAACCCAGCCTGGGAGGCCCTCGACCGCGCCGGGAAACCACACGAAGGCTATGCAACCAGAGGAGGACTAATTAAAAAAAGAAAAAAGAAAGGAGTTAGTTTGAAAGAAGAAAAGAGGACAGCCAGATGATAAATCATGCTCGGTGTAGCGATACTTACGTCTTATATTCCATTCCTTAGGGAATGACATTTTCTCTGTAGGGATGAGGTCCGAAGTCCTGACCCGAACGACGCGGCTCATCCACCCCAGTCTTTATCTTCATCAGTATTTGCAAGAAATGCTTTGGCAGATCGATGTCATAGCTTGACTAAACCCCCTACATAAAGGCGAGGGTTATACAATCTGATCAGATGATCGAGGGTGAAAGACATCCCCTCGATCATGTTCAAGAAATGCCTAACCAAATAGATGATTCTCCAAAAGAAGGGTAAATTTGACCAAGTGTCACTCGATATTCTCGGCAAAAATCGTGGATCACCGGGTCTATCGGTGGAGAAGAAGAATCTATAGGGCCTAAAGTAAAAGGATATGTATACACGCTGAGGAAACCAGGTTTATGTTTAGTTATATCCTCTTTCGAAGAAGGGATCTCTACGTGTATTTCCTCTCCCTAGCGACAATCTACTTTTACCTTCTCTATGTCAGTTATTAAACTAACATACCGAGACATGGGCTCGCATTGTCCTAGTATAAAAGAAGGTTTGTCAACTGTGAAATTGGAGGATGTATCGAAGGAACTAGGAACACACTCCTCAACACTGGGAGGCACTACCCTTTTGCTCTTAGACGAGCGTGACGAGGAAGGGGCTTCCCTTTTTTAGGGTACCGTCTTACAAGTTTTAGCCATGGTAAGAATGAAGTTTCAAAGCGAGATGGCGAAGAAGTAAACGTAGAAGAAGGGTGAACACAGGAAGATCTGAAGATGTTGCAAAGGTTTAAATGATAGGGAATTTGAGTATTTATTAGTAAATTGGGGGAGGTGAAAGCGCGACCAATAGCGGCTGTGGGCTTTTCGAAAACCGTGTTGACAAGACGCCTATACAACTTTTCTGTCACAATATTTAATGACCTCACATGGCTGACGTCACAATGAGGGCATCGAGGAGGCAAGAACTCAAGATCATTTCATACCATTTCATTCTAAGAAACACATGGACTAATCTGTATACGGCCAAAATTGAAAGAGTTCAACTTTGGGGTTGTTGTAGCACTCTATGACCAACCTCAAGGAGCTCGAAGTAGAATTTGAAGTATGACCCCGAGGTGCGTCCCTTGAGGGAGAACATCGAAGGTCAATATCAGAGTAGTACAAATCGATGATCATCATGGAAAGGCGGGAAAGCTCCTAAGAACACGTGGTTAGAGCTGACCAGGTCTGCAAGAATAGTACCAATCCGTAATAAGCCATATTATACCTGTACCAATAGACTTTTACCATCATTTCTAGACATGTACTATGTTAGGATTCCCCCCTATAATATAAAGGGGACCCTTTTCATCTTGTAAAGGGATCAGATTATTACACGATAAATTGATTTACAATACAACATTCTCTGCTCTTGCTTAAACAATTGTTCTACACATTTATTGCTTACTCTTTCATTGTTCTTCATTTATTGCTCATTATTAACCACTAAAGGCCATCTTTGAGCCTTCATTATCATTGTTTCTTCATCAATAAGCTCACTACCAACTGCCCTAAGCAAGCCTCGAAGCCCCTGCTCCAGCCTGCTCGAGGCTCGATTTTGTGACAACTTTGGTTTGCTTTCCTTATTCTCTTTATTCACACTTAGCATCTATTGCCTAACAACTAGTATTAAAATAAATCATGTATTTTTAGAACCACAAAATCAAATATAATTGTCATTACTATTTTCGTGGTAAACAATGGGTTCATCATACCATTCTTCAAAACCACATTGATTTTTTGCCCTACAAATGGTGATGATAACAAAAGAATATTAATGAACATGTTATAAATAATCAATTAACCAATATAACTTTCAATATTAATAACTCACAACTTGTTTATACATCCAACGTGTGCGACCTAGATTGCAAGTTGACCAACATGGATTCAAAATTGCGTGTTTGCCATAGTAACACCTAGGTACGTCATTACATCCAGACATATCATATTGCTTGAACTTGAAAAATTATGGAAAACATGTAACGACCCGACTGGTCATTTTGGGAATCTGCACTTCGCTAGGTATCTTGAGGGCTCGAGTATCTTCGCATGATGTATAGTGACTTGCATAAATCATCGGTGTTGGTTTTCAAGTTATCCGAGATCAATTTGGAAGAATGAACTTCAAGATTTGAGTTCTAAGTTTGAAGAGCTAACCGAGTTTGACATTTTAGCATTTGACCTTGGAATGGAGTTTTGTCAGTTGCGTTAGCTCTATTGGGTGATTTTGGAATTAGGAGAGCATCCGGATTGTAATTTGGAGGTTCGTAGTTGAATTTGTCTTGAAATGGCAAAAGTTGGATTTTTGAGAAGTTTGACCAAGAGTGGACTTTTTGATATCGGGGTAGATTCCGATTCCAGAAGTTGGAATTAGTCCATAATGTCAAATGTGACGTGTGTGCAAAATTTGAGGTCAATCGGACGTGATTTGATAGGTTTCGGCATCGATTGTGGAAGTTTGAGGTACTAGTCCATTAAGCTGGAATTGGAGTGCGATTCATATTTTTGTATTGTTTGATGTGATTCGTGAGCTCGATTGAGGTTTTATGGTATTTGAGGACTTGATGGTACCTTTGGTTGAGGTTCCGGAGGCCTCGGGTGTGTTTTGGGTGAGTTTTGAGCGAATCCGGGCATTTTCGGAACTCTGGAATGGTTCTGGTGCCTTGGAAATGCGAACCTCAGCAAAATTTTGCGGGACGCAATGGAGGGGGCGCGGATCGCATAATTTTGGTCGCGGCCGTGCTCTGGGGGAGATCTACAGATCCACTGGTCCGACTTCAGAAGCCTATATCTTTGGATCTACAAGGAATTTTGAGATGATTCAAAAACGAAAGTTGTAGCTCTTGGTGTAGCGTAAGTTATGGCCAAAATACTAAGGCCTGTCAGTGCAGCCACCAAAAGCGCGATCGCACCACTTTTTTGCGACGGCAGGGGCTTGGATTTTCGTGGCCGCGCCTGGTTTTTTGTGGATTGCATTGTGGAGACCAGAGGGTGCACTATATATATACGACATTTAGGGCATTACTTCACATTTTGGACCTAGGGAGCTCAGTTTGTGGCAATTGTTCTAGGGTTTTTCAAGAAATTCATTGGGGTAAGTGATTCTAACTCGGATTTGGTTAATATACATGAATATATCACTGATTTCATCATTTGATTAGTACTTTGAGGTGGAAATTTGGGAAAAATTGTAGAAACTTTAGAAAATGATCTTTTGGGATTTGAAAGCCAATTCGAAGTCGGAATTGAGTGAAACTAGTACGGTTAGTCTCATAATTGAATGTGTTGTCAGATTTTATGAGTTTTGTCGAGTTTCAAGGTGTGGGAACTAGTGTGATTTTCGACCGGATCTGGATTTGATGTATAATTGGACTTTGTCAATTGTAATTACCTCTTTGGGTTTATTTGATGTATTTAAGTTGCTTTTGGCTAGTTTTGAGCCATTGTGAGGTCACTACGTGCGGGATAGCTGTGATGAACCTGCCCGTCGTCACGTGAGTTACCGCCCCGATTTTCCCTTATTGTGTTGCTTCATGTTTCTATATCAGTATTAGAGTCTATCGGGTGTAATTGGATTGGTTCTGGTTGAAAATAAGGCACATAGCCTCTTAGAAAGGAGTTTATTTTAGAAAAGTCAACCGGAAGTGGACTATGTGGTTAGAGGGCTCGGATGTGATTTCCGGTGGTTCGGTTAGCTTCAGGGGATGTTTTGTCACTTAGGAGAGAGATCGGAATTGAATTTGGAGGTACGGTGTAGAAATAGGCTTGAATTGGTGAAGTTGGAATTTTGGCGAAATTCGGTTGATAGGTGAGATTTTGATATGGGAGTCGGAATGGAATTCTGAGAGTTACAGTAGCTTCATTAGGTGATTTTGGATATGTCTGCAAATTTTTAGGTCATTCAGACGTCGTTTGGTCGGGTTTTTGATCGGATGTGAGATTCAGAAGTTTTAGTTGAATTTAGGCTTGAATCCGTCGTGATTTGATGATTTTTGTGTTAAAGGACGTGTTTTTATGATTGGAACAAGTTCTTATGATGTTTTGGAGTGGGTTCGTGTTTTTGGTTGGGGTCCCCGGGGCCTCGGGATGGTTTGGGATGATGAATCGGGAGTTTGTATGCTTGGAATTGCAGCAGGTTTGAAACCTTATGTTGTTTCCACATCTACGGTTGAAGAGCCGCTTAAGCGGTCCCGCAGATGCGGTTGGATGATCGTAGAAGCAGCCCTTGAGGCCTGGGCATTTTTCCGCAAAAGCGAACTTTATTCCGCAGAAGCGGACTCCGCAGAAGCGGATAGGCGACCGCAGAAGCGGTCCTGAGTTTGGCTAAGAACGCAGAAGCGGTCCTTTGATCGCAAAGGCAGCTACCGTAGAAGCGGTTCATTGGAATTTAAGTAAAACCGCAAAAGCGGTCAGGAATCCGCAGAAGCGGTCCCGCAGAAGCGGCAGCGGGACCGCAAAAGCGAAAATGTCAGAGGGTTTAATGAAATCAGTGTATTCGAATTTCAGAAGTGTAAAATCATTTTGGGGTGCGAACTAAGGCGATTTTTGGGTGATTTTGAAGAGGCATCGAAGGCGAATCATCAGGTATGGATATTTGGACTTGGATTATGATATTATAGTGTAAAAACATGAATTAATCACTGAAAATTGAAGGGATCAAAGGGTAAAAATGGAGGTTTTTGCTTGAAGCCTAAGAAAGAGTAAAGTGATGATTTGAGGGGCCAAATAGACTCCGATTCTTGTGTATTTTATATGTATGGACTCGTGGCGAGACAAGGATTCCGGAAATGTAAATTTTGTAATTTTTTGAGAAGTGGGCCCGAGGTTCGGGTTTTGCCAACTTCGTGTTTTTGGGTGTTTTTTGAGTTATTTCGATTGGGTTATGTTCCATTAGCCTATTTTGATGTATCCCTTATGGTTTTGATCAGATTCTA
>MU725499.1:105106-122490 GCA_026770625.1 Nicotiana glauca
CTCGAGGAGGTAGATACGAGAGGGAAAGGCTTGGCGAGCTAGATTATCGGCCGGCTAGAGGTGAGTAATACTTGTGAATGATATTCTGAGGGTTTAAAACCCCGGATTTGCACATCTTAGTGCTGTGTTGAGGTGACTTGCACGCTGGACCTGAGCGTGGGGTAGAGCACCATTGGGGATCCTGACTTGGTCCGTCCCGGTTGTTGGTTTTTACCGCATATTTTCAAATGATTTGTTGTTATCATTATGACTTGGGCTCATTGCCATACTTGGGGCTTATTGCCGATTGTTTGAACTCTTATGAGTTACCATCATTGTTTCCCTCACTATTTGAAATACTATTTGAATCCAGTCCGTGTGATTTTCACTGTTTTATGAACTCAACTATATTTTACTCAAACCTGGAGTATTAGGGGTGTACAAACCGAACTGGAAAATCGCACCAAACCGAAAAGTCAAACCAAACCGATTTTAAAATCCGACTAGGTTTGGTTTGATTTGGTTTGGTATTGAGTAAAAAAAACCGAACCAAACTGACATATAAATATATAATTTTTATATATACTTTTAAAACTTTATATAGAATTTTCTTTACAAAAATTCTAAAAATATTTGGGATTCTCTTATGTAATGTAATATCAATTGAATATGAAGTACTCCATTTTTACTAATCTTAAATAATGGGTTATAAGATCACTTTCTTATCAAGTAATACTGAAATGCGTCAATTTCTTTGTTCTTCCTTGTTCATATATCAAGATTTATTCAATTCTTATATCTTTTTCAAATTTGAAGTGGTATTTTGATAATCTAAAATTAAATAGAACTTATCACTAATTAGGTATCATGTTGATTTTTATGTTTAATTATTAAATTCGTTTAACCTTATACGTATACATCAACGAAAAATTATTGTCAGAGAAATAAAAAATAACTATCATTTGTTATTAACAAAATACTATCATAAAAATATTTAAATAGATCATATGTTTGTCAACTTTTTCAATTTTTACTAAACATATATTTACTTATAAAAAGTTTGACAAAGTAAGATTGAAATAATATTCACATAACAAAATAAACCCGAAAAATCCGAAAAACCCGACAAAACTGAACCAATCCAACCCGATGTAGTTGGTTTGGTTTGGTTTTAATAAAAATCGAACCAATCCGGTCCATGTACACCCCTACTGAGTATCATTGTTTTACTGATGCCCGAGGGGCTTTTGACTATTTTTGGACTGATTGGGGCCGAGGGCCATATGTGAGGGCATGATGAGTGATGTGAGGAGGCTTTCAGGCCTCGAGTGATATGTGAGGAGGCTTTCAGGCCTCGAGTGTATTATGAGCACGCTTTCAGGCCTTGAGTTGATATTATTCAGGCTTTCAGGCCTTATTGATAGCGCTTGGGCTGAAGGAGCCCCTCCAGAGTCTGCACACCCACAGTGAGCGCGGGGTACCCCTTTGATATGAACAGTGGTAACAATGACACTGTTGTATGTGTTTCGGTCAGGTAACAATGACTGACCAGTCAGGTAACAATGACTGACTAGTGGTAACAATGACACTGAAACACTTTGGTGAGGTAACAATGGCTGGCCTTATTTGTGTATTCTTGTTCAATTGATTTCTTTAAAGAGAATGTTTTGCTATAATTTCATGGATTCTACTGTCTATTTGGTTTACTGCTTAAAATAGCATTATTTGTGCCCTTTTTGGGATTTTGTACTTTCAGTTGTTATTCACTTTTATTACACACTGAGTAGACATCCAGTGATCAGCAGGCTTGCTTATTCGGGAGAGTTGAGGTAGCTGCATGGTGTTCGCAGCCGTTGACTTTTCCTCTTATCCTTATCTTTTATATTCTGCACTATCAGACATTTAGACAGTTTATGTAGTAGGATATTATTCTATTCTATAAAGGCTCAAATTCGTGACACCGGGTCCTAGTTGGGCTGTTTCGGTATTTTGCCAGATTTTTCGTATTTTTACTATTATTTCAGACTTTGACTTAAATAGTTTTATCTTTCCTTGTTTAAATAATTGGGGTAATTATTGTAAATGGTCGGGCTTGCCTAGTAGTGTGCTGGGCGCCATCGCGACCGGGTTTGGGTCGTGACAATGGCATTTATGGAGCATCGCTTGGCTTGCTCGGTATTGTTATTGTCTTGTTCGAGGTAAGTGTTTTGCCTAATTTTGTTGAGGGATTTTTTCCTCCTATTTTTCATTGTTTGCTACCAGTGGGGGTGATACATATATGAGGTGATGATCGTATATGTATGTGGCGAGGTCAATCATGCTCGGGGATAGATTGTGCTATAATTGTGTCTTGTAAGATTACGTAACTTCCTTGCTTCATGCTTAACTTGATTTACCGATGTTAAGAACGTAGTATAAAATGTTAGTAATCAAGAATTATCCTAATATAACTTGATCAAATTTGGTAAAATTTTGAGAATACATTGATGTGTCTAATTCGGTCATCTCTATGCGAAATCATTATTTCATTACTACGGCCCATATTCATGAGATACTAGACTCTATGATTGTGTTGTGGATCATTGTGAGAATTGTGGGAGTTTTTGAATAATACGGTTCACGAGGGTTGTTGAATCATTGTTAATTTGGAAAGATGTGATTGGGATTTGTTTAAAATATCTGTTAAAATACTCTTCTTGATGTTATTTGTGCTTCCTGTCTTATTTGTCATTGATACTCATATACTTGGTAATGAAGAGTGTAAAGTACGAAGGGTGATTCCGTGCCATTGTTTATAGATTATCATGTGAGGGAGAGTGTAAAACACGGAGGGTGATGCTGTGCCGTATCACTGAGAGTAAAAACACGAAGGGTGATGCCGTGCCATATTGTTGAGAGTAAAAGCACGAAGGGTTATGCCGTGCCATATTATTGAGAGTAAAAGCACGAAGGTTGATGTCGTACCATATCATTTGAGAGTTAAAGCACGAAGGGTGATGCCGTGCCATTTCATTTATATTGTTATTCTTGTATGTTATCGTGTGGTCATGGCACGATGGGTGTTTCCGTGTAGGCGAGGATGAGGGACATGCATTATGTTTCATAACAGTCTTCCATGTGTATATTCTTGTCTTTACCTTGAACTGTTATTGTTATAATTATATATCTGATGTGAGTTTATGCCATTGTTCTATCATGATCTCCATCTCAATTGTTGTTGTGTTGCTCATACCTTCTACTTGCTTAACTTGCAAATACCACGCCTATTTCTTGTTTTTATTATTATACTTATGTTGTATCTATTCTGTTGCATCTTAGTGTAAGCCTTTAACCATGCTAGTCATTCATGTCCTTACTTGGTAACTTGCTATATTTGTACTTAGGCCTCCACTATGCTAGTTAATTGAAGTTGATACTCTTTGTTTTCCTATTGGTTGTTATTACTCGCGTGCATTCCACCTAGTCTTTTACTGTTGCCCACATGTATATCCTCGTCCACTGTTGTTACTTGCATGTTTCCTACTTTGTAATTCCTATTATCATGTTTTTATCATCTGGTTGAATCTGCTATACGTACATTTGGGAAGGATGAGTTGAACACATAAAGGATGTTGTCGTGCTAATTGATTTGTCACATAAATTCATTTATATATGGTGAGGATGAGATAGAAGCACGAAGGGTGTTACCGTGCCATTTGACTTGATATCTTGGATGCACTTCTCATACCAGGAAGGATTGTAAGTCTTCTACTGTGATTCTTGCTAGTAATTGTTGACTCTCTCGCAGAGTTGTATACGGTACTTTTATCTGTTATGTTTTGAACTGCATATATTGTTAGTTTAATGTACAGGTTATAACAATAAGCATCTTTCAACTAAAATCCTTGTCACTACCTCGACGAGGTTAGAAAAAATACTTAGCAGTACATGGGGTCAGTTGTACTGATACTGCACTTCTGTACATTTCATGCAGATTTTGGAGCGGAGCTCATTGTGACGTCAGGTGTTGATTCGGAAGATTTTTGTGTGTTTGGTTATAGCTGCCACTTGTCCTTGGTAGTTTAGATTATTGCTAATCTATTTATGTAACCTTTAAACAGAACGTGTATTTATTTGTATCAGTTTTGAAATTCCAACTCTTAGAAGCTCGCGATTCGTATTACCAGGTCTTGGATAAATTTGTAAATGCTCAATTATCTATTCTCTTTTCTCTTATAACCTCATTTGGGTTGTGTTTTTCTATTAGTTGGATTACCTAGCGGGTTTAGTTAGGTGCCATGACGACTTGTGATTTTTGGGCCGTGACAAGGTGGTATCAGAGCTCTAGGTTCATAGGTTCTACTAGTCATGAGCAAGTGCCTAGTAGAGTCCCGCGGATTGGTATGATGACGTCCATACCAATCTTCAGGAGTGTACAGGGCATTTAGGAAAAAAAATTCCTTTTCTTCTTTCCTCATCGTGCGGCGTTGTTTTAGGTTGAAACCTATAACTTTGACTCTTCTCGATCGCTCATATGTGATGTTGCGCCCTCAATATTAGCTATGTGCCGATGATCAACGATGCTGCAGATGGATTACAATGGGCTATGGATGCTTGGTTATCATCGCGATGTGTTGCCTATTCTTAGAAGCGATGAGTGTTAAAATCTTCTAGTCATTCATTTGTGGTACGAGGCGGGTGCATATATCAGGTTGGTAAGCATATATTTGGGAAGATTGGAGGGTGGCCAAGCTATTGTGATTAAGGTGGGTTTATGGCAAGGTGTCGATTTGAGTAAAATTAGTGGGCCATCTCCTGCATCATGAGTTTGGATCATGTGTCTCGTATGAGGGTTCCATTCGTTGGAGTGCGTATGTCATCATTTTAGACCATTCAGAGGAGTTGTTTGACTATTGCAATGATTGACGAATGTTTGTCAGAGTCTTCGGAGTGTTCTATGACCGGCATTTCATGTGTTTTAAAGTAATCAGCTAAATAGTCGTGCGGGGTCGGGGCATGCTATTGGGATATGATACCTTGGGGTGCCGATGAGGTGATCTATGGCTTCGAGCTAAGTGGTGGACTCTGCTATTGACTATCGGCCGTATCAGTTTCCACACAGAGATTGCTTGGTTATTCGTTTGAATGGACTTATGATAGTGAAGCACGGGTTGCTCGACGCGTATTAGCTGTGTATTGAAGATCGAAGTGAAATGAGTGGTTATCAAGAAGGTTCTGGCAAGTTTCAGGTCTTATGTAGCCTTTAAGGACTTATTGAATTTGTCTATGGGCAAGCTTGAAATCGGTAGCGATTGGTAATCGGATCTGCGGTATTTGCTTATCAAGAAAGGTCTACATGTCAATGTTGGAGTGATGCAAGAAATGGCTTCGGGTTCCCAGGAAGTTCCCTCAGGGCGGTCACATCGGATTGAGTTACTTTCAAGTTGGCAGTCTGCGTGACTCGGTTGAGTTAGAGGTGATTGGTTCTGATTACTCAATTACATGTTATTGAGTTTTGAAGAACTTATCATGGTTATGACCACGGTGGGAGTTGATGTTTTTTTACAGATATAGAAGCTATATTGCATGTAGTGGTGTTCTCATGGGTTGAGTTAAGTGAAATATTCTCGGTTGATGAAGTGTTCAATTTGCTTATGGTTCAGAGCTGACTTTGAGATATTCGTAGTGCTGCGAGTAGCATGTTAGAGGCGATGCACCGTGTGGAAATGAAAAGTACATGCACAAGGTTGCGGTTTAGTTTTGGAAGGAAGTATATGAGTTCTTGATGTCTCGGACAATTTCAGGTGTTTAAGGTTTTGCTGGCACTATGCGTTTTCACTGGAACACCTGTTGGCAGGTACATTGTGTTTTGGTTTATGGGTGCATTTCTGTGGGATGATGGAGTATGAGTTACGCATCTACTAGTTGGGTAACGGTGTTGTGATTGGGTATGAAAATTTTGGTATTCGTGAGGCTAAGAGACTGAGTGTTCTTGTTGGAGGACTATTCTTGATTACTAGTTGTGAAGGAATGTAGAAGATTGGATGATTTATGGTAGGTGTCATGGAAAGGTTGGTATATACTTTTGAAAGGTTTATTACATGTTTGAGGATGATCAAAACTCGGTTTGGGGATTATTTTGAGCCTAGTGAGGGTGCGTATTCTGTATCAGATTGGATTTGCTTGCTCTTGCGCAGTTGACGCCACAAGTATATCATCAGGCATAGTGGATGTTATTTGCTCTTTGGGTTATGTTGTATGTTTATCTCTTACGCTATGACGGGTTGTGAGGTTTACATGATTCTTTGTACGCATATTGTGATTCAGTTTAGGCCTCATGGCATTATGGGCGAGATAGCCTTTGTGATGTTGATTTGCTTATTGCACCATAGTTGTGCTTGTCTTTCTCAGTATTGTTTGTTACTAATGATTTTCCCCCACAGTTATATTTTGTGCACTCTGTTGTGCTTGATGTTGATGTACATGTGATCAATGAGCTCGAGTAATATGGCTCGACGGGTACCCTATATGGATTGATATGATAGGATCGAGTTGCACGCCGCAACTGTACAGTGATGAAATGTGGCTCCTTATTTCTATTTTATGTATATTGCTTTCACCTTGATGAAAATAGTTCATAGTAAAATGCTAAAATTTCCCTGCCTTCTTAACTTGCTTAGTAGTTTTCTTATTTAGCTTTCTTGCTATTATCTGTCATGTCAGAATTATTACTTGTTGGTGTACGGAACTGAGTTGTGTGTGGCTCCATTTGATTATTGTTGATTCTTGTCGGTGTGGATGCTTGTGTTGGCTGAGATGAGGTTTCTAGACCTGAGATTTGCGCTATTATATTAGGATGAGGAAGGTTTGGAAGAATAACACTATAGTTTGTTGAGGATTTGGACAATGACCCTGGTCGGGCGAGTGAGTTTCTTGGCTTATTGATCACATGACGGGTTAGGTGGTTATACGTGTTTCTTTCATAATCGGTATGGTATGAAGGTTTTGAGCGACGTTATAATCTATACAAGGTTTGCTACCGGCACCAAATCTGTTTTGGATTTAGTTTGGGCAGTAATGGTGGTCAGTAGTTCCTACTGTGAGTGTCGAAGTGATGGGTTATATCATGTGATTACATGTTGGGTTATGGTTGTGACTTGATATAACTTTTTCAGACTTATACAATGTGTCGATTTGGGATTCGGGTCTTGCAATGAATTCTGGATGATAGAGATTGAGTTCTAAGGTTTAAGGACCAACGTTGAAATAAGGATCTCTAATTTTGTTATGTTGGCGGGCTTATGTAGTTTAGGGTAACATGGGATTGCCCCCAAGTTTATGCTTAGTAAAGTTACACCGTGATTTGATAGCTTTGGAATGGATCCTAGCACGTTTGAGGACGAACGTGTGTTTAAGTGATGGAGGAGGTAACGACCCGGCTGGTCGTTTTGGGAATTTGTACTTTGCCTGGTATCTTGAGGGCTCGAGTATCTTCGCATGATGTATTATGACTTGCTTAAATCATCGGTGTTGGTTTTCAAGTTATCCGGGAACGATTTGGAAGAATTAACTTCAAGATTTGAGTTCTAAGTCGGAAGAGTTGACTGAGTTTGACTTTTTAGCATTTGACCTCGGAATGGAGTTTCATTTGTTCCGCTAGCTCCGTTGGGTGATTCTGGACTTAGGAGCACATCCGGATTGTAATTTGAATGTTCGTAGTTGAATTAGTCTTGAAATGGCGAAAGTTAGAATTTTGAGAAGTTTGACCGGGAGTGGACTTTTTGATATCGGGGTCGTATTCCGATTCTGGATGTTGGAATAGGTCCGTAATGTCAAATTTGACTTGTGTGCAAAATTTGAGGTCTATCGGACGTGATTTGATAAGTTTCGGCATCGGTTGTGGAAATATGAGGTTACCAGTCCATTAAGCTGGAATTGGTGTGCGTTTCATGTTTTTGTATTGTTTGATGTGATTCGAGAGTTCGATTGTGTTGGTATGGTATTTTAGGACTTAATGGTACCTTTGGTTGAGGTTCTGGAGGCCTCAAGTGTGTTTCGGGTGAGTTTTGAGCGATTCCGGGCATTTTTGAAACTCTGGCATGGTTCTGGTGCCTTGGAAATGCGGACCTCGGCAAAATTTCGTGGATCGCGGTGGAGGGGGCGTGGACTGCATAATTTTTGTTGCGGTCGCGCTCCAGGGGAGATCTACAGATCCGCTAGTCCGACTTCGGAAGCCTATATCCTTTGATCTACGATGCATTTTGTGATTATTCAAAAACAAAAGTTGTAGCCCTTCGTGTCTAGTTTCCAGAAATATAAAGAAATCATGATTTTGACATTTTAGGTAACTCTATATCCAAAATACTAATGCCTGATAGTGCAGCCACCAAAAGCCCGGCCGCGCCACTTTTTCGCAACCGCAGGGACTTGGATTTTTGCGGCCACGCATGGATTTTTGTGGACCGCATAGTGGAGACCAGAGGGTGCACTATATATACGGGATTTAGGGCATTACTTCATATTTTGGACCTAGGGAGCTCGGTTCGTGGCGATGTTTTGAGAGTTTTTCAAGAAATTCATCGGGGTAAGTGATTCTAACTCGGATTTGGTTAATATACACGAATATATCACTGATTTCATCATGTGATTAGTACTTGAGGTGGAAATTTGGGGAAAATTTTAGAAACTTCATAAAATGAACCTTTGGGATTTGAAAGCCGATTCGAAGTCAGAATTGAGTGAAACTAGTACGGTTAGTCTCGTAATTGAATGGGTTGTCGGATTTTGTGAGTTGTGTCGAGTTTTGAGTCGTGGGCCCGGGTGTGATTTTCGGCTGGATCTGGGATTTAATGTAGAATTTGATCTTTGTCAATTATAATTACCTCCTTGGGTTTATTTGATGTATTTGAGTTGCTTTTGCCTAGTTTTGAGCCGTTCGGAGGTCACTACACGCGAGATGGCATTTTTGTAGCATCGCTTGGCTTGCTCGGTATTATTATTGGCTTGTTCAAGGTAAGTGTTTTGCCTAACTTTGTTAAGGGAATTTTTTCTCCTATTTTGTCATTATTTTCTACATGCGGGGGTGATACATATATGAGGTGACGAGCATATATGTATGTGCCGAGGTCAATCATGCTCGGGGGTAGATTCTGCTATAATTGTGTCTTGTAGGATCACTTAACTTCCTTGCTTCATGCTTCACTTGATTTACCGATATTAAGAATGTAGTATAAAATGTTAGTAATCAAGAATTATCCCGATATAACTTGATCGAATTTGGTATAATTTTGAGAATACATTGATGTGTCTAATTCGATCATCTCTATGCAAAATCATTATTTCATTCCTACAGCCCAAACTCATTAGATAATAGAATCTATTCTTGTGTTGTGGATCATTATGAGAATTGTGGAAGTATTTGAATATACGGTTCTCGAGGGTTGTTGATTTATTGTTAATTTGGAAAGATGTGAATGGTATTTGTTTGAAATATCTGTTAAAACACTCTCCTTGATGTTATTTGTGCTTCCTGTCTTATTTGTCACTGATACTCATATGCTTGGTAAGGAAGAGTGTAAAGCACAAAGGGTGATGCCATGCCATTGTTTATACATTATCATGTGAGCAAGAGTGTAACATACGAAGGGTGATGCTGTGCCATATTATTGAGAGTAAAACCACGAAGGGTGATGTCGTGCCATATTATTGAGAGTAAAATCACGAAGGGTAATGTTGTGAATCACGAAGGGTAATGTTGTGCCACATTATTGAGAGTAAAAGCACGAAGGTTGATGCCGTGCCATATCATTTGAGAGTAAAAGCACGAAGGGTGACGTCGTACCATTTCATTTATATCTTTATTCTTGTATGTTATCGTGAGGTCATGGCACGATGGGTGTTTTCATGTAGGCGAGGATGAGGGACATGCATTATGTTTGATATCAGTCTTCCGTGTATATGTTCTTGTCTTTACCTTGAACTGTTATTGTCATAATTATAGATCTGATGTGGTTTATTACCTTTGTTCTGTCATGATCTCCGTCTCAATTGTTGTTGTGTTTCTCATACCTTCTACTTGCTTAACTTGCAAATACCATGCCTATTTCCTATTGTTTAGAATTATACTCATGTTGTATCTATTCTGTTGCACCTTGGTGTAAGCCTTCCACCATGCTAGTCATTCATGCCCTTACTCGTTAACTGGTAAAGATCTTGTGTTTCCTTCTTGTTTGCTATATTTGTACTCAGGCCTCCACTATGCTAGTTAATTGAAGTTGATACTCTTTGTTTTCCTATTGGTTGTTATTACTCACGAGCGTTCCACCTAGTTTTTTACTGTTGCCCATATGTATATCCTCGTCCATTGTTGTTACTTGCGTATTTCCTACTTTGTAATTCCTGTGATCGTGTTTCTGTCATCTGGTTGGTTCTGCTATACGTACATTTGGGAAGGATGAGTTGAATGCACGAATGGTGATGCCGTGATAATTGATTTGTCACATATATTCAGTTATATATGGTGAGGATGAGATAGAAGCACGAATGGTGTTACCGTGACATTTGACTTGATATCTTGGATACACTTCTCATACCAGGAAGGATGTAAATCTTGTACTGCGATTCCTGCTAGTAATTGTTGACTGTCTCGCAGAGTTGTATATGGTACTTTTATTTGTTATGTTTTGAACTGCCTATAATGTTCGTCTAATGTACAGGTTATAACAATAAGCATTTTTCAACTAAAAGCCTGGTCACTACCTCGACGAGGTTAGACAAAATACTTACCAGTACATGGGGTCGGTTTTACTGATACTGCACTTCTACACGTTCTGTGCACATTTTGGAGCAGAGCTGCTGGTGACGTCGGGTGTTGATACAGAAGATGTTTGTGCGTTTGGTTATAGTTCAAATAGAACGTCTATTTATTTGTATCAGTTTTGAAATTCCAAATCTTAGAAGCTCGTGATTCGTACAACCAGGTCTTGGATAAATTTGTAAATGCTCAGTTATCTGTTCTCTTTTCTCTTATAACCTCAGTTGGATTGTGCTTTTCTGTTAGTTGGCTTACCTAGCGGGTTGAGTTATGTGCCATCACGACTTGTGATTTTTGGGTCGTGACAAAACTGTATTCTTTGTTTGGTTAAGCCGCAAATGATAATGTAGAATACGCGGGGTTTTCTATAGGTTAAAGTGAGTGATTTTAGGTTATATAACGCTTATTGTTGATGCACTATGTTTCACGTACAAAAGATTTTTATGGTACAAATGCGTGTATGTGTTTTCAGGTTGACAAGACTAGACAACATTGTTGATGCACTATGTTTCACATACAAAGGATACTTTACGGTACAAGTGCGTGCATGTTTGTTCAGGTCGACAAGACAAGACATATAACCCATATTATTGATGCGCTATGTTTCACGTACAAAGGATTATTTATGGTACAAGTGCGTGCAGGATTTTACACGTCGGCAAGACTAGACACATAAGACATATTGTTGATGCTCTATGTTTCAGGTCGACATAACGCATATTGTACATGCGTCATGTTGAACTACCTCCTATTTAGTTCCTTTCAAGTTGTACCAAATTTCAAGTTATTCATTTCAACAACTTTTTTAAAAATGCTAACATTTAATAAGTGGTTTAAGAAGAGGAAAAAAGGTGAAGGTCTTTCAAAAGGTCTTTCCAGGTCGGCAAGACTAGAAACATAAGACATATTGTTGATGCTCTATGTTTCAGGTTGACATAACGCATATTGTACATGTGTCATGTCGAACTACCTCCTATTTAGTTCCTTTCAAGTTGTACCAAATTTCAAGTTATTCATTTCAACAACTTTTTTAAAAATGCTAACATTTAATAAGTGGTTTAAGAAGAGGAAAAAAGGTGAAGGTCTTTCAAAAGATCCACATGGAACACGTCATAACACAATCAATCCCTACCTTGAAAAAAATATTCTAGGTTGCTATACTGATTTGGTGGATGACAAGTGGTATGGTGTTTTACCTCCCATGAAAAATAAGTCTATCAATATACATACTGATCTCAAAGTTGTAAGGCACATTATTAAGGAGAAAACGCACTCTACAAAGCATGAAGGTATACGAGTTTGGGGTGAAAAAGTACAATGGGTTCCCTTAAACTAAAAAAGGTGTGATTATGAAGTACTATACCATTGGCATGTGCTAGTTGTACCACAACAATTGTCTGCAACCAAAATTTAATGAGCGCAAAACACAATACGAAATTAATACTTGCTAGCCAAAAATAGTATAATTTAATTATCATCTCTACAAGGATAGGATTTAAACAATGTTCAAGTAATTTTTGTCTTGAATGCTATTCAGAATGATTACATTTTGGTTGGAATGATTATGAACTACAACTAACTATTAAAAGTAAAGCAAATGATAATTGATCGTTAAGAACTAGAGACTAGCAAGGTTGTTATCAATGTGAGAAATAAGGATCATGACATGATAAGTGCGAGATTGCTATTTTTGAATTGACACAATTTTATTAATGGTCTATTGATTCTCATTCAACGGGTTATTATCCTATTATTCTGATTCTGGTTTCTCTATCGATTAAACCTAAACCGTTCAAATAAGCTAATATGAAGTGTGGTTGATACTTGCACAAATATATTGATAAGAATGGCAACAACAACCCAGTGTAATCCCACAAGTGGGATCTGGGGAGGGTAGGATGTATGCAGCCTTACCCTCACCCTGGAAAGGCAGAGAGAGTATTTCCTATAGACACTCGGCTAAAGAAGGTGAAAGAAGCCCTAGTAGCAAGTAATAGCAAGAAAATATAATTAGAAAACTAAATCGAAGATAGCAATAGAGAATATAAATGAGGTACCGATAAGAAGTAATAGTAAGACAGTATATTTAGAAAACTAAATCCGAGGTAGCAAACGAGAATATGAATGAAGTAATGCGAGCAAACTACGGAAGTACCAATGGCAAGTAATAACAGAACAAGAAATGCGATAATAGCAAACTAAGCATAAAAGGGTACCGTACTAACACTACTACTATTGAATTAGGGAAGACAAAGGATAATGCACGGTTACCTACTAACCTTCTCTAATCTTCAACCTCCATACCTTTCTATCTAGGGTTATGTCATCGGTTAGCTCAAACTATGCCATGTCCCGCCTGATCAACTCTCCCTAAAACTTGTTTGGTCTACCTCTACCTTGCTCTTAACCCCCAAGGCCAACTTCTCACACCTCCTGACAGGGGCATCTGTGCTTCTCCTCTTAACATTCCCGAACCATCTCAGCCTCACCTCATGCATCTTTTCCTTTATAGGGACCACTCCCACCTTGTTCCGAATAACTTCATTCCTAATTCTATCCAACCTAGTATGCCCACACATCCATCTCTACATCCTTATTTTAGCTACTTTTATCTGCTGGACATGAGAGTTCTTGACGGCCAACACTCTGCCCCATACAACATAGTCGATCTAACCACTACCTTGTAGAACGTACCCTTAAGTCTCAATGGCACATTCTTATCGCGCAAGACACTGAAAGCGGGCCCCTACTTTATCCACCGTGATCTGATACGGTGTGTGACATCCTTATCAATCTCCCCATCCTTCTAAACTATAGACCCCGGATACTTGAAACTCTCTCCCCTGGGAATGATTTGCATATCAAGCCTCACATCCCTGTCTGCCTCGTAGGTAACACCACTGAACTTGCACTCCAAGTATTTTGTCTTGGTCTTGCTCAACTTGGTAAGAATGTCCAAGAGAAATTTCTCTCGAATATTTCTCAATCTTAATTCAAAAAGGTAGATCACAAAGATCTTTCGATTACTTTAAAGAAGTACCATAGTGAATTAAGGCAAGCGTTGCACTAATATTCAGAATTACGCTCCTTTTCCTATTGAACACAATAATGAATATAATAACAATTAGAGTTAAAGTGCTTCCAATAAATTCAAGCAATCAAATAATAATTAAATCCATAGATAACAATCAAGATACAAAATCATGTCAAACCCTAACAGAAACTACACTATAATCATGGAGGAAGTGATCACAAATAAGTTTAAAGAATAAGAAAACATTAATCTAATGTTACGATCCAAACTCCTGTATTGAATTGATGAAAGATGATGGAAATCTTGTGTCTTATAGCCTCTAATGCTCTCCAAAAGCTTCTAAGGTCAAAAGTCCTCTAAAATTCATATTTTTGATGCATTTATAGCTACGTCATGTAGGAACAAGCCCGATGAAACTATCCTTTTCAAGTCGAAGTGGGGCAACATTCTAAGAAAGTTACAAAGGTGCGGCCCACCTTGCGTCGCCCCATGTGCCGCGCTAGTGGGAAAGTTCAAAGAGTAGGTCTTTTTTTATTCTACTGTAATTTTGCACTAGTACCTTATCCCTCGCGGTGCGATAGTTCATTTTTTTCATAGTAATTTTTTCCTTAATTTTTAACATCCATACTTGATCTTTGAGCCCCAAACATGATCCCGGCTTAATTCTTTCGGCTTCTATTCAGACTTCAAAGCTCCAAATCATCCATTTTAGCTTCAAGCTTGCTTCTTCACTCGAAACACATCCTATACAATATAACATACGTAATAAGTATAAAGTACTAACAATTAGGATCAAATACAATCAAAATGTAGTAACTAGAGTGTAAAATATAGCTAAAATACGAGTTCCTAGCCTACTATTAGCAACAATCTAAACTAACTCACACAAAGATGAACCAGAAGTTATTCGATATTTGATGAAGGAGATTTTAGAGATGGAAAAGGCACTAACCGTTCATCATGCACTGAATGATCTTAAATACTTCCAAGGAACGGAGGATCAACATTGGACTTTATTAGAGTTGGATAGAGACCTTGATTATCCTGTATTCCCAATAGTTGTCGAGTGGCTACCAAAATTTCTATCGTAGACATTGGACGTAGGAGTGCTATACTAGTGTAAAAATCAAGCAAGTGGTCTTATTGATGATAACGATGAAATACGAGAAATATGTGTCAAATGGGCCTAGATTATGATGCCCTCGGTCCGAATGGATACGAACAAGAATTGAAGAAGAAGATGAAGACAATGACAGGGAAATAATGCCCGATGGTGACGATAATGGAGAATGAAAATTGCTATTTATTTCTTCAAGTTATTTTTACGTATTATATTGAATCTTCAATGCTAAATGTTAATTAGACTTAATACTATTGGAAACATATTTTTATTTTATAAATATTGCAAGCACGCACCATTATAGACATTTAATACAAAAAATATACTACTACAAATAACTAATTCCGGCGTATTTCCGAAAAGCTTTTATGTGAAAAGTTGATAAAAATAAGAATTTTTACCTAAAATTTTGTTTTGCATTGACTTTGGTCAACATTTTTGGTAAACGGACCTCGATTCATGTTTTGACATTCTCGGTGAGTCCGTATTGTGATTTGAGATTTGGGCGTATACCCGGAATCGAAATGAGAAGTCCCTAGCCCGAGATATCGGACCTTGTCGAATTTGAAAATTTAAGGCTAAATGAAATGGAAGTATTTGACCAAGGTTTGAATTTTTGGATATCGGGTCTATATTTTCATTTCGGAACCTTGTATAGATCCAATAGTATATTTATGACTTGTTTTTAAAATTTGGTGAGAAGCGGAGTTGGTTTGACGTGATTCGAACGTCAAGTTGAGAAAATAGAAATTTTAAAGTGTTCTTGAGAAGTTCACTTGATTTGGTGCTAAATTTGTAGTTCTAGATGATATTTTGGTAATTTTATCGTGCGACCAAGTTCGTATAATGTTTTAAGACTCGTGTGCATGTTTGGTTTGGAGCCCCGAGGGCTTAGGTAAGTTTTGGATAGGCTACGGTTGAAATTTGGACTAAGAGATGTTGCCGGTGTTCTAGTTCTGGTGCTGTCCTTTGATCTCGTATTTGCGAGATCAGAGTTTGCATTTGCGAGCATGACAACTTCACATTTTCTCTACTCATCGCAAATGCAAAGAGTAGCTGGACTAGGCAGCCCTCGTAATTGCGAGAAAAACTTTGCATTTGTGAAGTGAGTCTGGGGAGGGCATGATCGCAAATGCGATCATTTCTGTCGCAATTATGAGGTGGGATGTTTGCATTTGCGAAGGAAGCAAAGGTGTAAAGGACTTCGCATTTGCGATTATCCCCTTGCATTTGCGAAGCTCAGGTTGCAAATGTGACATCTGTAGCTGAACAAAACTTAACTTAGAGGGTATTTTTCTCCCATTCTTCAAATTTGCAAAACTTAAAACACAAGAGGCGATTTTTCAAAGACCATTTCTCTCCCAAACCATTGGTAAGTGATTCTAAACTAGTTCATTTCAATCTTTCACTTAATTTTACAACATTTCAACTTAAAAATCTAAGATTTTCATGGTGGAATTGGGAGTTATTTGGGAAGAAACCAGGGATTTGATAAATTGGGTATTTAGAACTCAAATTGAGGTCAGATTTCAAAACTAATTATATATCCGGGCTGGGGGTAAATGGGTAATCGTGTTTTGGTCTAACTTTTGGGTTTGGACCAAGCGGTCCCGGGAGTTGACTTTTGTTGACCTTTTCAATAATAGTCTAAATTGAATCCTTTGCAATCGTGGGTAGTTCCTTAGGCTTAAATTAAATCGTTTGGTTGGTAAATTGCTAGATTCTATTGGTCCGGAGGCTTGTTTGAAGGGAAAAGCTATGGTTGAGCTTTGAGTTTGGCCATTGGAACGAGGTAAGTGTCGTGGTTAACCTTGGCTAGAGGGATTAGGTATTATTTGCCTATTTTCTACGTGTTTGAATATTGAGTACAACGTATAGGTAAGGTGACGCGTACCTATGCATTGTTGTCGAGTCATATCATGCGAGTGAGTCTTATTCATGAAATTATAGCTTTCTATGATCATGATACACATGCTTAGACTAGTTTATCGTTATGTTGATCGCACTTATCATATTCATAGATTTTGATATTGATTGAGTATTGATTCAAACTTGAGGTTGGTATTGTGAAACCAAATGTTGAAGTAAGACTTGTTCTCGATATTTATATCTCCTTGTTGTTATTGTTCCTTTTTTGGTAAGGGTGAGAGTTAATGCACGAAGGGTGATGATGTGCCATGTTTTGTAAGTGATAATGCATGAAGGGCAATGCCGTTCCATATTGTGAGTGTTAATGCAGGAAGGGTGATATCGTGCCATGCTACGAGAGAGTTAATGCACGAAGGGTGATTTCGTGCTGTTTTAATTGTTTCGTATGGTGAGGTTGAGAGTAAAAGCACGAACGATGATGTCGTGCAGTTTCCTTTACCATATTTACTCGTCTCTATCTGTTTAAGGCATACTGTTTGATCAAGTCATTATCATTGCTTTGATTCTTTATCTTGTGACCCCCTCCCCTC
>MU725499.1:123583-136498 GCA_026770625.1 Nicotiana glauca
CCCTCCCAATATTTCTTGTCTTGTTTTTGTTATCGCTGGTATTGGTGTACAAATTATTATACTATACAGGTTTATTTGTTGGTGTCTTATCCTAGCCTCGTCACTACTTTGCCGAGTTAGACTCGACACAACCAGTGCATATAATCGGTTATACCAATACTGCACTCTGCATTACTGTGTAGATTTCAGTACCGGCCTGAGTTGATCATAAGTTTAGCTACTGGCTTCATCTGATCGAGGCCTGTTGGCATCGACAGGGCCTAGCGTCCCCCTTCTATACATTCTCCTTACTATTTTATTTGATCGTGCGAGCAAGTTCGTATGATGTTCTAAGACTCGTGTGCATGTTTGGTCCGTTTAGTGGGCCTCATGGAGAGTGTGGCACAGGCCGACACATTTCCAGTAGCACCTGCCGTCTCTTAGGCTGGGGGAGGAGAACAAACTCCTGCTACTCACACTCCAGAGTAGATGACTCCCCAATTTTAGACTCCAGCAGCTCAGCCCGTTAGGGTAGTTCAGCCGAGTGTTGTGGCACAGACCGGTTATGGATCAGCTATGTCTTCTAAGGCTTTATGAAGACTAGATAGGTTTACCAAGCTTTTACCAGTTCACTTTAGTGGTGTATCTTTAGAGGATCCCTAGGACTATCTGGACAGTTGTCATGAGGTGTTATAGAACATGCGCATAATGGACACCCATGGGGTTGATTTTGCTACATACCAGTTATCGGGTTCTACCAAGAAATGGTGGAGGGATTATATGTTGACCAGACTAGATGGGTCGCCCGCTCTCACTTAGGACCAGGTCTTTAGTTATTTCTTGAGAAGTTCCTTCTTGTTACACTGAGAGAGGACTATCAGAGGTAGTTCGAGTGTCTTCAGTAGGGCTCTATGCCTTTTACTCAGTATGAGACCCGATTTGTGCATTTGGCTAGTCATGCTATTATTTTGATTCCTATCAAGAGGAGGGTGGGGAGTTTCATTGAGGGACTTGCTCAGCCTATCAGATTGCATATGGCTAAGGAGACTGGGAGTGAGATTTCTTTTCAGATGGCTGCCACTATTGCCAAGCCAGTCGAGATGGTACTAACTCAGGGGAGTGGTCAGGGATCTGACAAGAGACCTCATCATTCTAGAGGATTCAGTGGTGCCTCATCTAGAGGCAGGGGTACTTTTGGTAAAGGCCATCCTCCCAAGCCGTTTAATTTGGCACTCCAGGCTTCTCATGGTGCTTCAGGTGGCCGTGGTCCTCATATGTATTATTCCGATCAGCTGGCCTATAGTGCACCACCAGCTCCTATTAGTGCACCTCCGGTCAGGAGTTTTCAGGATGGTTACTCAGGCCAACAAGGCTAGTTTCAAGGTCAGCAGTCTCAACAGTTGAGTTCTTGTTATAGTTATGGTGATCCGAGGCACATTGCTAGTTTTTTCCCTCGAGCATCAAACAGTTCTCAACATCAGGGTTCTCGTGCCATGGCTTCGGCACAAGGTGCATCACCGCCCGCTTAGCCAGCTAGAGGTAGGGTTCAGATAGCTAGAGGTGGAGGTCGGGGCATTAGAGGTAAAAGTAAGTCCATTAGAGGTGGAGGCTAGCTAAATAAGGCCCGTCCTCATGATGTAGTTCAAAGTGGTGAGGCCCAACCCCGAATCTATGCTTTTCCAGTTAGTCCTGAAGCTGAGTCATCTGACGCGGTTATCACAGGAATGGTTTCAGTTTGCAGTAGAGATGCCTCAGTACTATTTGATCTGGGTTCTGCTTATTCCTACATGTCATCCTATTTTGCTTCATATTTGGTTGTGCCTCGTGATTCTTTGAGTGCCCTTATGTATATGTCCACCCATGTGGGAGATGCTAAAGTTGTACACATTTATCGTTCATGTGTGGTTACCATTGGGAGTCTTTAGACTCATATAGATCTCTTAATTCTCGATATGGTCGATTTTGATGTCATTTTGGGGATGGATTGGCTTTCACCTTATCATGCTATATTGGATTATCACACCAAGATGAAGGACCTTCGCCTTGCCAGGGTTGCCTTGATTGGAGTGGAGAGGGACTCCAGGCCATTCTACCAGCAGGGTTATCTTGTATGTGAAGGCTCGACATATGGTCGGGTAAGGGGTGTTTGGCTTATTTGGCTTATATCCGCGATTCTAGTGCGTAGACTCCTTCCATGTATTCAATACCGGCCGTCATGAGTTTCTAGAAGTGTTTCCTGTAGACTTACCGTGGATGCCACTCAATAGAGATATCGATTTCTACATTTATTTGGTTGCGGGCTCTCAGCCCATTTCTATTCCGCCATACCGTATGGCCCAGCCATAGTTGAAAGAATTGAAGGAGTAGTTGCAAGATTTGATTGATAAGGGCTTTATTAGACCTAGTGTCTCACCCTGGGGTGCGCCCGCGTTGTTTGTGAAGAAGAAGGATGGATCGATGAGGATGTACATAGATTATCGGCAGTTGAACAAAGTCACCATCAAGAACTACTATCCATTGCCAAGGATTGACGACTTATTTGATCAGTTTCAGGGTGCCAAAGTGTTTTCAAAGATTGATTTGAGGTCTGGATACCATCAGTTAAGGATTAGGGCATTCGATGTCCCTAAGACAACTTTTCAAACTCGGTACGGGCATTACGAGTTTCTTGTGATGTCATTTGGGCTGACAAATGCCCCAGCAGCATTTATGGACCCAATGAATCGAGCGTTTGAGTCCTATTTGGATTCTTTTGTGATTGTGTTTATTGATGATATCTTGATCTATTCCCACAATTGAGAAGAGCATGAGCAGCAGCTTTGGATCGTTCTTTAGACTCTGAAAGACAGCTAGCTATATGCTAAGTTTTCAAAATGAGAGTTTTGGTTGAGCTCAGTCACTTTCTTGGGGCACATTGTGTCAGCACGGGGTATTCTGGTAGATCGTAAGAATATTGAGGCAGTAAAGAATTGGCCTAGACCCACTTCAGCTACAGAGATGCGGAGTTTCTTGGGATTGGTAGGTTATTACCGTCGGTTTGTAGAGGGGTTCTCATCTATAGCAGCCCCCTTGACTAGGTTAACCCAGAAGGGTGCCCTATTCAGATGGTCAGACGAGTGTGAGGCGAGATTTTATAAGCTCAAGACTGCTTTGACTACGGTGCTGGTGTTTCCCACAGGTTCAGGACCTTATACAATATATTATGACGCATCTTGTATTGGACTTGGTACGGTATTGATGCAGGATGGCAGGGTGATTACATATGCATCGCGGCAGCTGAAGGTTCGTGGGAAGAATTATCATGTTCATGACTTAGAGCTGGCAGCCATTGTTCATGCATGGAAGATTTGGAGGCATTATCTTTATGGCATGTCATGTGAGGTATTCACAGATCATCGGAGTTTGCAGTATTTGCTTAAGCAAAAGGAGCTCACTTTGAGGCAGAGAAGGCAGTTAGAGCTATTGAAAGACTATGATATCACCATCCATCATCCTGGGAAGGCCAACGTGGTGGTCGATGCTTTGAGTATAAAGTCAGTGAGTATGGGTAGCCTTGCGTATATTCGAGTCAGTGAGAGACTGCATGCATTAGATGTTCAGGCCTTGGCCAATCAGTTCGTGAGGTTGGACGTTTCTGAGCCCACTCGTGTTCTAGCTTGTATAGTCACTCGGTCTTTATTGTTTGAGAGCACCACGGGGCTACAGTATGATGATGCTCATTTGCTTGTCCATAGGGACACAGTGCGGCATGGTATTGCCAAGCAGTTTACGGTTGGAGACGATGGAGTTTTGAGAATGCAAGGTCGTGTTTGTATGCCTAATGTGGACAGACTTCGTGAGTTGAATCTAGAGGAGTCCTATAGTTCCCGGTATTCTATTCATCCAGGCGTTGTAAGATGTATCAGGACTTGCGACAGCATTATTGATTGAGGAGAATAAAGAAAGATATAGTGGCATATGTGGCTCGGTGTCTACATTGTTAGCAAGTAAAGTACGAGCATCAGAGACCTGGTCGTTTACTTCAGAAGATAGAAATTCCTAAGTGGAAGTGGGAGCGTATCACTACGAATTTTGTTGTTGGACTCCCACAGACTTAGAGGAAGTACAAGTACGATGCAGTTTGGGTCATTGTTGATAGTCTGACCAAGCCAGCGCATTTCATTCCAGTGGCAGTTACCTATTCTTCAGAGCAATTGGCAGAGATTTATATCTGCGAGATCATTCATCTTCACGGTGTCCCCGTGTTTATCATTTCTGATCGAGGTACACATTTTACCTCGCATTTTTGGAGGGCCGTGCAGCGTGAGTTGGGCATGTAGGTTGAGCTGAGCATATCATTTCATCCTCAGATCGACGGGTAGCTCGAGCGCACTATTCAGATATTGGAGTATATGCTTCGTGCATAGTTATTGACTTTGGAGTTTCGTGGGATTAGTTCTTGCCGCAAGCGGAGTTTTCCTACAACAACAGTTATTAGTCGAGTATCTAGATGGTTCCCTATAAGTCATTATATTATAGACAATGCTGATCGCCGGTTGGGTGGTTCGAACCGGGGGAGGCTTGGTTATTTGGTACATATTGGTAGAGGATGCCTTAGATAAGGTAAAGATTATTTAGGATATACTTCGCACAGCTCAATCCATGCAGAAAAGTTATGCCGATTGTAAGGTTCATGATGTTGAATTCATTGTCGGAGAGAGAGTGTTGCTCTGGGTGTCACCTATGAAGAGTGTAATGAGGTTTGGAAAGAAGGGCAAGTTTAGCCCTAGGTACATCGGGACTTTTGAGATTCTTGAGCAAGTGGGAGAGTTGGCTTATATGCTTGCATTGCCACTTTGTTTATGAGCGGTCCATCCGGTGTTCCACGTGTCCATGCTTCGGAAGTATCACGATGATCCATCCCGCATTTAGATTTCAGCTCTGTCCATTTGGAAAGGATTTGACCTATGAGGAGGCAGGTTCGTGAGTTGAGATCGAAGAGTTATCCTTCCGTCCGAGTTCAGTGGAGAGGTCAGCCCGTTGAGGCAGCTACTTGGGAGTCCTGGTCGGACATGCGGAGTAGATATCCCCACCTTTCACCAGCCCAGGTACTTTTCCTCGTCTGTTCGAGGATGAATGATTGTTTTAGAGGTAGAGAATGTGATGAACCGAAAGGTCATCTTGTGTTTTAGAACTCAATTTTGTGCTCTTAAGACTTAAAAATCTCATTTTACCCTCCTCGATTTGCGTGCACAGTCCGAGCATGTTTACGGAAAGGTTTTATGTGAAAAGTTGATAAAATAAGAAATTTGGCCTAAAAACTTCATTTGGGTTGACTTCGATCAATTATTTTGGTAAACGGACCTAGATTTGTGTTTTTACGGTCCCGCTTGGTCCGTATTGTGGGACTTGTGCGTATGCTTGGAATTGAAATTGGAAGTCCCTAGACCGAGATATCGGACCTTGTCAAAATTTGAAAATTTAAGGCTAAATGAAATGGAAGTGTTTGATCAAGGTTGACTTTTTGGATATCGGGTCCGTGGTTTGGTTCTAGAATCCAGTATAGATCCAATACCATATTTATGACTTGTCTGAGAAATTTAGTGAGAAATGGAGTTAGTTTGATGTGATTCGGATGTCCGGTTGATAAATATAAATTTTAAAGTGTTCTTGAGAATTTCACTTGATTTGGTGCTTGATAATAGATGATAATCATGCAAGTTATCTAATATTTACACTCTAATTTGGCCGCACTTTATCCATGTTTGATTGTAAAAGATAACAAAATGCTCTAATTACGGGTTTATTGCTTTGCAGGAGCCATTCCGAGCTAGGAGGAAGCTAAAAGAGTGTTTTGGACTCAATATGGAGCATGGAAGGCAAATCGGAGGATAACACGATCGAAAAGCAGAAGAAAGAGCAAGGACCAAATCCGCACCCAGGTCCGCGGTCAATCCGCGGCTGTAGACAAAACTTATATCAAATCCGCGGTCAGTCTACGGTCCATCCACGGCCACGGACGGGTTGCTCGGAGCCAAATATTGCAAGTTCAATTGTGTAATTTCCAGGACGACTCTCCTTGACCTATAAGAAGCCCAGCTTGCCGAAATAGAGGATATTGAGGTTTTGGAAGTGTTTTTGAAGGCAAGAACAGGCAAGAAGCAAGGCGGAAGATTCGGCATAGAGTTTTTACCTTTCTTCTTCTTGTTTTGTCATTGAGGATGAATTATATCGTTGTGATTGTAAAAACGATTATGCGTAGCTAAACTTCTAATCTAGGGATGGAACCTCTTAGAGGATGAATTTCGCGTTATGTTAATATAGATTTGCCCAAATATTTTCTCTATTTGTTCAACTATATTGAGATTGTTGTTGATAGAAGGGCCCTCAATCGGCTGTGCCTAATTAGTATGCATTACTTGGGATAGAGTGTATATTTAGGAGTTGTTGAATAACACTACTCCTAGAGTGTATGAGGGATCAATACGAAGGGTTTAAAGGTGGGATTAGGGATAACGAAACCTTGGGTGCGATCTAAGTGAGCTGTAACTAAGGCCAGCTAGCTTAATTCGGGTGAATATGTCTAGCATATTGTTGTATTTACTCAGGAGAGAGCTGTGACAGTCAGAGTGCTCATGATTGATAGAGAAGACGTTGGCAAATTTATACCAAACATAGCGGAAAGGATTCCGACAACAGGGGAAATCAGAACTTTAAACCATTCTCATTCTTGCTTACAATTGTTTATAGCTAGTTCTTAATTACTGCATTTTGTTACGTAATATTTTGTTAATAAACACCCATTTTGTTACTCAAACATATCTGAAGATTGAATACGTGAATTTTTATGAGTCCAATAGTTGTGATCGATAGGTTAATTCCCTGTAGGATTTGACTCTGGACTTGTTAATCGGAATATATTTGTAGCGATCGCTTTGTCCTTTTTATAAGGCATAATTGGGCGTGATCAAACTTTGGCGCCGTTGCCGGGGAATTAACGGTGTTATTGATTGCAGTTAAAAAGAAGTGGAAAAATTCTTAGTGTCGTCAATTTTTTTCAATTTAAACTGACCATTGAAATTCTAACGTTTGTAATCGTGGTTGTTACAGGTGCATGCTTAGAAACTCCTCAAGAACTGGTGAATTACTCAAAGCATTATTAGATCATGAGAAAGTCTTCAAGGCATTGAATCGTACAAACAGGAAAAGCAAACAACAACAAAACTCAACCGAAAACATTGAATCAGACATGGAAGACGATAACCTAAACAACAGAAACAATGTGAATGACCCAAATGATCAGGGTGTGGCACCTCTTGTGCCAGAAGCAGCACTATATGACTGGGCACAACCCACAACTGATAACTTAGCAACTGCTATTGTAGTCCCTCAGATACAAGAAGACTCATTCCAGATCACAAATGATATGCTACATCTATTGTAGAACAAGGGACTATTCTCTGGGTCATACGTTGAAGATCCTCAGCAGCATCTCAGGAATTTCTTATCAATTTGTGCCACGCAGAGGCAACTCAACGTGACATCAAAAGCAATACGTTCGTTGTTGTTTCCATTCCCAGTGACAGGAGCAGCTCCGACTTGTCTTAATTCACTCCCCATCAACTCCATCACTACTTGGGCGGAATTAGTCAAGTAATATTTGAGCAAATTTCATCCACCCAACAAGATTGCTCAGTTAATTGATGATATTTTGAGCTTCAATAGAGACCAACTGAGACGCTACATGAAACGTGGGAGAGATTCAAGGGTCTACTGGTTACATGTCCACATCATGGTATCCTGGAGCAGATGTTGGGGCAGAGATTTTACATGGGTTTAGCAGATACTTTGAAAGCCAATGTTGATGCTTCAGCAGGTGGAGCATTTTTGAGCAAGACATTCAGGGAGAGCAAGATCCTGCTTGACAAGATGGAACAAAACTCAGGATGGACAAAAAGGAACACTCGAGTCACTCATGCGGTTCACTCAGTGGCTCTAGACCCGGCTAACACCATAGATGAAAATATGGCCACTATGATGACATAAATAAGCATCCTCACCAAAAAGGTTGAAGAATTAGTCCAGAAGCAGTAGGTACACATAGTTGATGCAACCAGTGGGGGTCTATGTACATCATGCATTAATCAACCATATGTCTTCTCATGGAGTGCTGAAGGTGATAATCAACAATATCAAGAGAACATGAATATGTGGCCAACTAGGGGGGATCGAGACCAGGTTGTGAGAATTGGGGTCAGAAAAATCAACAATACAGACCAGCTCAACAGCAGTACAATAACAACAATAATCATAGGGCCATGCGACCATATGGGCAAATGGTGCCTTACTAATGGCAACAAGGGTACAACCAGCAAAATCAGCAGCAGGCTTATCAACAACCTCTACAACAACAGATTGTGAGACATGAAGATGGGTTTGCTAAAATTGAGGGTATGATGCAACAAGTGATTGGATCTACTGGAAAACTAGCTGACAGAGTAGAATCATATGGGTCAGCGATTAAGAATATCGAGATCCAGTTAGGACAGATTTCCATGGCCCTAAATAATTGTCCTCATGGGACGTTACCTGCAGACACCCAAATCAATCCAAAAGAGCAGGGCCCGAAGCAGCTGATGGCAGTGAGCCTCTGAAATGGTAGGGACTTAGATCTGGAGCAAGAAATTGCTCGCGAAAATAGGCCAACTAAGACACTGGTGCCAGTACCCATTGAGATAGATAATTCAGCAGGTTTAACTGAGGTGACGATACATAATGCTTAAGAGAACACCAAAAAAGAAAAAGAGGTTGTGAAAAAGACTGAAGATGCACCGAAACCGACAGTAGAAGCAGTACTTGAAAAAGAGAAAAACCAAATTACAGGGAAGAAGCGACCTCCAGCACCATTCCCACAAAGATTGGCCAAGTATAAAAAAGATGAGCAGTACAAGAAATTTTTAGAGATGTTGAAGCAAATTCAGGTAAACATTCCATTGATTAATGCTTTAAAGGAAATGCCTGGGTATGAAAAGATGATGAAGTACTTGATGTCCCGCAAGTTCGACTTCCAAGACTTGGCCATGGTTAGACTGACTCAGACCTGCAGTGCTGTTGTGATGAGACCCATAGCTGAGAAGCTATCTGACCCGGGGATTTTTATAATACCTTGCACAATAGGCAACTTTGCATTTGCTAAGGCACTGTGTGATCTAGGAGCAAGCATAAATCTTCTGCCCCCAGCTATCTATAAAAGGCTAGGCATTGGAAGAGCTAGACCCACGTCTATGTTATTACAGCTGGCTGACCGAACAGTAAAGAGGTCCTCTGGGATTCTAGATGATGTATTGGTGCAGGGTGGGATGAGGAAATTCCCATAATTTTGGGAAGACCATTCTTGGCCACTGGGAGAGCTTTAATCGATTGTGAAATTGGAGAACTCAAGATGAGATTAAATGATGAAGAGATAACATTCAACGTGCAGAAATCTATGCGCAGACCTGGTGAATTTGCTAATTGCTCTCTACTAGATACGGTGGATGTAGTGTTGGAGGAGGACAATGAAGCATTGAATGTTAAAGACCCCCTAGCAGCTTGTCTCATGAACTTAGGCGAAGCTAATGGTGAAGACTTAGCAGAGTGGGTACTAGCTCTTGAAGGCCAAGGTTTTTGGAAAAGGGAGCTTGACTTTGAGCCTTTGCACTTGGTTGAAAGAAAAACTCCTCCAGCTAAGTCGTCAATAGAAGAGCCACCAAAGTTGGAGCTGAAGCCACTACACTCTCATCTTATGTATGCATTCTTAGGACGTAACTCAACTCTACATGTTATTATCCCATCCAGTTTGTTAGATGTGCACGCAGAACAACTTTTGTAGGTACTAACTGAGTGCAAGACTGTAATTAGGTGGACCATTACAGACATTAAGGGGATCAACCCGGCCTTCTATATGCATAAGATTCTGCTGGAAGATGGGCATAAACCTTCGATAGAACATCAAAGAAGGCCGAACCCCAACATGAAAGAAGTGGTGAAAAAGGAAGTTATTAAATAGTTAAATGCGGGAATCATATTCCCTATCTCTCACAGCAACTGGGTTAGCCCAGTGCAGTGTGTACCAAAAATTGGAGGTATGACGGTGGTGAAAAATGAAAAGAATGAGTTGAACTCTACCCGAACAGTCACATGTTGGTGAATCTGTATAGATTACAGAAAGTTGAACTTGGCCACCAAGAAGGACCACTTCCCACTGCCATTTATTGATCAGTTGCTAGATAGATTGGCAGGGAGGTCTCACTTTTTCTTCCTGGATGGGTATTCGGGGTATAATCAGATTTCCATTGCCCAGAGGATAGAGAGAAAATGTCGTTCACTTGCCCTTATGGAATCTATGCTTTTCGGCGAATGCCCTTTGGCCTATGTAACACACCCGCCACATTCCAAAGGTGCATGATGGCCATCTTCACAGATATAGTAGAGGATATAATGGAGGTTTTCATGGATGACTTCTCAGTGGTGGGGAATTTAGTCGATGATTGCCTTGTGAACTTGAGGCAAGTGTTGAAAAGATGTTCAAGACTAATCTGATACTCAACTTGGAAAAGTGTCATTTTATGGTGCATGAAGGTATAGTCTTGTGGCACCTAGTGTCAAGCAAAGGTAATGAGGTGGATCGTGCAAAAGTTGATGTGATAGAAAAGCTTCCACCACCCACCTCCGTCAAAGCAATCAGAAGTTTTCTTGGGCACGCCGGTTTTTATAGGAGATTTATAAAAGATTTTTCCAAAATTGCTAACCCCTTGTGTAAATTACTTGAAAAAGATCACCCTTTTGTATTTTCTGATGACTGTAGGATAGCTTTTGAGGATAGCAACCGTTTAAGCTAATGTATGATGCTAGTGACTATACGGTGGGAGCAGTTCTTGGGCAGCAAAAAGATAAAATCATGCACCCAATATACTACACATGTAGAATGTTGAGTGGAGCCCAGCTAAATTACACTGTGATCGAGAACGAGATACTGGCGGTGGTGTTCGCATTTTACAAGCTCAGGTCTTCCATGATAAGCTCAAAGGTAATTGTTTATACTGACCATGTTGTTCTCATGTACTTAATTAAAAAGAAGAAGTTAAAATCGCTCTTGATTCGATGGGTGCTACTGCTGCAAGAATTTGATTTCGAGATCCGTGACCGAAAGGGAATGGAGAACGAAGTAGCTGACCATTTATCCAGGCTGGAAGGAGATGAAAAGAAAGTTGAGGTAGAAGAGATTATTGAAACTTTTCTAGACGAATAACTACTAGCCACGAGTCTCAAGGAAATGCCATGGTATGCAGACATTGCAAACTACCTGGCGAGCAGTATTGTTCCTTATGACCTTTCCTCTGTTCAAAAGAAAAAGTTATTTCGTGATTGTTGCATGTATTATTGGGATGAGCCTTATTTGTTTAGGATTTGTGTTGATAACATGATCCGGAGATGTATCCCCGAGATAAACCAGTCTTTTATTTTGCAGGCTTTTCACGCGTCACCATATGGTGGGAACTTTGGGGGAGTGAGGACAGCTGCGAAAGTCTTGGAGTCGGGGTTCTACTGGCCAACACTGTTCAAAGATGCACATCTATGGATAAAGGGTTGTGATGAATTCCAATGAACCGAAAACATTTCCCGCAGACATGAGATGCCATAAATTCAATTTAGGAGGTAGAAGTGTTCGATGTATGGGGAATCGACTTTATGGGCCGTTCGTCAGCTCATATGGAAACAAGTACATAGTCGTCGCTACAGACTACGTTTTCAAATAGGTGGAAGCTACAGAACTCCCTACAAATGATGTAAATGAGGTAATTGGTTTTCTGAGAAACAATATTTTCACTCGATTTGGCATCCCAAGGGCAATAATCAGTGACAGAGGCACTCACTTTTACTGTCGAGCCTTTACAAAGTTGTTGGAGAAGTATTATGTACGCCAAAAGGTGGCCACCACATATCATCCACAAACAAGCGGGTAAGTGGAAGTCTTGAATAGAGAAATAAAGAGTGTGCTGACTAAAACTGTTAATGCAACTAGAATAGATTGGGCAAGGAAGTTAGACGATGCACTTTGGGCGTATCGAACCGCTTTCAAAACTCTAATTGGCATGTCGCCATACAAGTTGGTGTTTGGGAAGGTGTGTCATTTACCAGTAGAGTTGGAGCATAGAGCTTGGTGGGCGTTGAGACAGTTGAATCTTGATAGTGAAGCTGCAGGAACAAGTAGAGTAACAGAGTTGCACGAGCTTGATGAGTTTAGATATCACGCTTTTGAGAGAACAAGATTATACAAGGAGAGAATAAATATGATACATGATAGGAATATTATTGAGCGAATTCTTAAACCCGGAGATACGTATTGTTATAAAACTCACGTCTGAGGTTGTTTTCGGGCAAATTCAAGTTATGATGGTAATGGCCTTTCTGTGTGGTTGAAATTCACCCCACATGTGCTGTAGAGATTGCTGTGACTAATGAATCTCGCACGTTTAAAGTCAATGGGCATAGGTTGAAGTATTATGTGTGCATGGAGGAAGCAAAGTAAGTGTCAGCGACCCATTTGATCGAGCTTCCACAGTTGAGCGTACCTTAAATACGCTATTCTGTGTCGCTGCGACGTTAAATCAGGCACTTAATAGGAGGCAACCCATTGGTTTGTTGTGTTAGTCAGGGTTACGTAAGTATCTCGGAGGTAGGCATAAACATAAAAAGAAAAAGAAAAATTTGGATGCCTAATCTACGGCCGCGGACCTGACCGCGAATTGACCGCGAATTCTACAATTGTTCTGTCCGTGGCCACGGATCTGATCACTGACCTGGCGACGTCAGATATAGATTTTTTTATTTATTATTTTCTCCCCCTCCCCTCACCCCTTTAATTAGTTTTCTTATTTAATTAAACTCCCCAACCGGACCCCCCCCCCCCCCCCC
>MU725499.1:150949-171848 GCA_026770625.1 Nicotiana glauca
CCCCCCAAATATAATGCAAATCTAATTTTTAGCTTCTCAGACATTCTAGAAAAATGCAGAAAAAATTGAGTAAGCAAACATTTTGGAATGAGTAAGAAATATACAAAGGATGTTGAAGAATGAATTTTTCGGAATGAATTTTTGAAAAAGGAATGCTGAACCTTAGATAAAAGAATCTTCAGTGCGAGGGGACAATAATTGGTGGGTATAGTCTATGTACTATATGTGTTGTACAACGCATATAATACATACGATATACCCACCAATTATTTTGGATAAATAACTCATGCGCTATACCTTAATATAAAAACTATTCTGTTAAGGTATAGTGCATGAAATTCATGCGCGATATAACAATGTTCTCAGGTATTTATTTTTTAATCTATTTTAATGTTTTGAGTTGAAAAGTCCGTCATTTTAGTTCTGGGCTCCTATTTCTCCCCTGCCTTCTTGGTGAATAAAGAATGATCACAAAAACTTGTATCCAGCCGCTAAGAGTGCATTAGTGAGTTTTATGTCCTATTGTGTCGAGGCTTGTTTTAATCCATACAATGACTTAATTAATTTATACATTTTATACCCCTGTCGTTGAAAACCTTGAGGGACTTCCATGTAAACTTTTTCAAACAAGTCTCCTTGTACGAATGTAGGATTGATATCCATTTGATGCAATCCCCAATTTTTACAAGCTGCAACATTGATCACAATCCTCGCAATGACCATCTTGGCCACTAGTGAGAATGTACCTTGCCTCATTATTGCGATTTTCGTCCACAAATGATAAATCCTTGTCAGATTCGATCGATCGATCGAACCTTTCCTGAAAATTATTCCATACTTTATTCACATCCGATGCAAATACTATGCTTGGCATTATCTCACTCGATATTGTGCTTCCAATCCACGAAAACACAATAGCGTTATATTTTTCCCATTGTTCAGTTAATTCTCCTCTGTATCTGCTCTTTGCACAATTTCCGTCCACAAGCCTACCTTTCCTTCATCTCGCAGAGCTAATTTCATTGCTCTACTCCATAGCGCATAATTCTCCGTTCTAGTGAGCTTAATGGGAATTAGAACCAGACTAGGTGCATCTTCGGATTGGAGGAAGAGTGGATGGTTGTGATCGAGCATCGTTACCTTATTTCCTGCCATTATTTCTCACAAATTGAGTAAATGCGATTTTGTACCTATCGATCCCTCTCATTCTCCAAATTGAACTTCCCTGCGACATTTGCTCGGATCTTCACTTCGAAGCTATGGTTCTTACGAACGCTGCTCTGATACCATGTCAAATTCACTAGAGTTCAACTAAGTAAGGCTGCTATTGCAGGCAATGTAACAGTGGAGCAGATGGAATATTCTAGAAAGATATTTTGTGGAAATATTTTTTGTTATTCATAATAGAAGAAGACCTCCCTTTTATAAAATTTACTTTTTCACTAGACACCTGATAGTCACGTATCTTTTTATATTGTATCCTAACTGCTTCTCAACTAACTAACTGACTATATTTCCAGTAGCATATTCTTAATTGTTTTCCTTAATTTTTGCGCCTCCGTCTTCGTTTCTTATTTTTTATGCTTATTTTTTGTCTATATCAACTTTTAAAATCGTTTCACTGTATTTATACCAGAATCTTGAACTAGTTCAAGAGTACTGACATGACAAGCAGTAACTAGCTAATTCTCATATTGTCATGTTACTGTGCCTTGGAGGCGTTTATACTTTAATTTCCTTAATCAAAACCCGTTGAACAGAAAACTTTCTTCATTTGGACGTACGATTTTGTCTACAATATCTCACGTTATAAGGTAGTGCAGAGTCGTTTTGTAGAACCTTGAGCTATTCTATTCTCTTAATGCAAATTTTTTTCTTGTAAATCTTCATTAAGATTACGTGTACACCCAAATTGAGTTACACGTGTAGAAAGATATTAAAGATGTATACTGTCTCGGGATTGGCACACAAACACATACCCGAAGAATTTAATAAAAAGTCTTGAACTGATCTACTAATTAACTTAAGATTTTGAATTGTACAACGAAATTTCTTTTCTCAGTGCACCGTAAATTCAGTCACGTTCTTGCTTTCCAATCAGCTAGCTAGCTAATTGGACAAATCCATTAACACATATGGATAGGCTTCTAGCCTCTTATTTTGGCGTACGTTTCTTAAGCTTGTCTCTTAGTTTCTACTTAACTTTCAATCATTGTCATCCATGTCCAACGGAATCAAACAAAATGGCCAAGAAAGTAATTTACTTCTTTAATGAGATAAAAGCAGATGGAATTTTGCTGGAGAATGGAGAAACCTATTGTTGGAGGCTATAAGTAAAAGAAGAAGGGATATATGGTGGAGAATGAGGAAACCTAATGGGGAAGGCTTTAATTGACGACGGTGACTATTGTTTCCTAGCTGCATGTTGTTAATTTCCTGTGGACATCGAGTCTAAATATCTATAATCTCAGGTGGGATAAAATTAGCCTAGGGATTATAATCCCAGGACTATAATCTCGGGATAATTTAGTCCGTGCACTAAATTATATACGGTCGAAATCGGGCTCGTCTACTACATGACAGATCGGGCTTGGAACGTGAGGGATTGAAGATCGACCCCGAGTCCCAACAAACCAGAACACGAGGCCAAAATGCCTGTCCTCGAGAACATTGAGTCCAAGATCTTGGAACCGACCCTGACCCTAAACGAGCTCGAGCAAACATTGTCAGTGTAACCAATATAAGGCCGAAATATCCGAGACCGATCGGGTATTACGGCGGAAAGCTTGGCACGTATCAATAAGAAACTGGCAAATTAGGAGATTTTTACCTTTTATAGAATTGTATCAGAAGTAGGACTCCCCTACTATATAAAGGGGGTCTGATTACTTGCAAAAGACATTAGAACACGCATTCAGAAGCAATAAACTGTTACTTTCTCTTTAATCTCTTAATCAATTGTGTCCCGACACTTATCCAAGTGCATTCTATTCAAGGGTGGCTCACCATCTAAGGCTGTAACTGTTCAATTCGTGTGGTTTGCATTTACTTTATCATACTTTATTTCAATTGTAATTTAATTTATCGCTTTGTGTCAATTTAATCTACATATTCTTAAAACCACTTAGAAATTTAATTGTTATCCGATTTTGAGGAAAAATAGTTTGGCGTCCACCATGGGCCTAAGGATAATAGTAGTTATTTGATATTTCCATAACACACACTACCTTACACTTATTCTTTGAAGTGCCTCTAATTTTAGGTTAAAGCTCAAAATGTCAAACTCACAATTGACACCCCTACCTGTTCACAATGAGTCCGGTCACCACAGTGAAGATAACAACATAGCGCCCGGTAATGAGTATCGCCCGTTGATCCCATCGGAATTCCATTCGCGGACCCGTTGGACGCTAACTCGCATGTGGATATCGACTCAAACCTGCCTACCGACCCCGAGAATAGCATCTGTGGTGGAGACCGATCGACAGATCAGAATACTCAAAACAATGGAGGAGACGAGATCAATTTACGGATGATCTTCGAAATGTTACAGGCTCAACAAGCGGTGATAGCTCAGTTATAAAATCAAAGCCGCGCACCGAGCAGAATTAAACCTGATTAGTCCCGGGAAATCACCCGTAGGGAAGAATCGGTCGCAAAGAGGTTGAATGAAAATGAGTCGGGTACCAACCCCGAGATCATAAAAATGCTCAAGGAGCTGACAAAACGGATAGAATCAGGAGAGAAGAAATCAAATCAAATGTCAAAAAGGTAGAAACCTACAATTCCAGGATCGACCAAGTTCCAGGAGCGCCTCCAATACTGAAAAGCATGGATTCCAAGAAGTTCATAAAAAAAACATTCCCTCCGAGTGTGACTCTAAAGTCCCTAAAAAATTCCGTATGCCCGAGATTCCTAAGTACAACGGAATGATCGACCCAAACGGGCATGTCACTTCCTACATATGCACCATCAAAGCGAACGACTTGGAGGATGATGAGATCGAGTCTGTCTTGTTGAAGAAATTCGGAGAGACCTTGTCGAAGGAAGATATGATATGTTATCACAATTTACCTCCTAAATCTATTAACTCATTTGCTATGTTAGTAGACTCTTTCATGAAAGCACACGCCGGGAATATGAAGTTCGAAACCAGGAAGTCAGACCTTTTCAAAGTAAAGTAGAAGGATAATGAAATGCTCAGGGAGTTTGTGTCCTAGTTTCAAATGGAACGGATGGATCTGTGACCGGTCGCTGACGATTGTGCCATTCAAGCTTTCACCCAAGGATGCAATGTTCAATGCGCGGTGGCTTCACAGCAGTTGAAGCAGAATATGAGAGAATATTGGGCTATTACTTGGGCTGATGTGTATAACTAATATCAATCAAAAATCAGAGTCGAAGATGATCAACTTGGGGCTCCTTCCGGATCCGTTTATACTGTTAGACCCGTCGATAGAGTCAAGAGGGATATTGACCATGAACCGAGGTCAAACAATAATCGATACCAGCCGCACAATGGGGATCGAAGAAGTAGGTGGGTCCAGACGGAATTCTATGCAAAATAAAAGGAGAAATGACCGAGGCCAGAGCAGTCGGGGACTCATGATCAAGAACAGTTTCAATAGTCCTATCGGGCCTAAAGAAGCACCAAGGTTATCAGAATATAACTTTAACATTGATGCTACTGCCATCGTATCATCTATTAGATGCATCAAGGACACCAAATGGCCTCGACCTCTACAATCCGACCCAACCCAAAGGAATCCTAATCAGATGTGCAAATATCATGGCACTCACGGCCACATAATAGTGGATTGCCGACAGTTGAGGGAAGAGGTGGCCCGATTATTCAACAATGGGCATCTTCTAGTTTGTAAGCCATCGAGCCAAGAATCATTTCAGAAATAGGGATTCTAATAAACAGAATGAACAAGAATAACCTCAACAAGTCATTAACATGATCATCGATGGGGTCAATATTCCTCAAGGGTCGATGTTAAAACACTCAAATTATCCATCACAAGGGAAAAACGGACTCGAGATTACATACCAAAAGGAACTTTGTATTTCAACGATAAGGACGCGAAAGAGATCGTGCAGCCCCACGACGATGCACTGGTAATATCTGTACTCATAAATAAATCTTGATTTAAGCATGTGTTATTGATCCAGGTAGCTCGGCCAACATTATCTGATCGAGGGTCGTAGAACAGCTCGGCCTACAAGATCAAATTGTGCCTGTATTACGAGTTCTAAACGAATTCAACATGACATGTGAAACCACTAAGGGAGAGATAACATTACCAGTGAATGCCGCCGGGACCATCCAGGAAACCAAGTTTTATGTGATCAAAGGAGACATGAGGTACAATGCCCTGTCCGGGAGGCCATGGATCCATAACTGTAATGACCCGACCGGCCATTTTGAGCTTTTGAACTGTGATCGCCAGTTCTCGAGCATGAATTTCCCCATATAATGCATTGTGACTGATGTGGATTGTTGGTTTTGCTTTTCAGGAAAAATCGGAATGAATTTGAAAGAAGAGTCTCAATTGGAAGTTTCGAATTTGAAAGGTTTGACCAAGAGTTGACTTATTTTTAAATGAGCTCAGATTAGAGTTTTTATGATTTGGTTAGCCTTGTTGGGTGATCTATGACTTAGGAGCGTGATCAAAATTGGTTTTGGAGGTCCGGTGTAGAATTAGGCTTGGATTGGCGAAGTTAGCATTTTGGCGATTTTCGGTTGATAGGTGAGATTTTGATTCGAGGGTTGGAATGGAATTCCGAGAGTTGCAGTAGCTTCGTTAGGTGATTTTGGATGTGTGTGCAAAATTTTAGGTCATTCAGAAGTATTTTAGTTAGGTTTTTGATCGAATGTGTGTTTCGGAAGTTTTTGAAGAACTTAGGCTTGAATTCGATGAGAATTGATGGTTTTAGCATTTTTTGAGGTGTTTTGATGATTGGAACAAGTTTGGATGATGTTTTAGGATTTTTTGTGCTTTTGGTTGAGGTCTCGGGGGCCTCGGGGTTATTTCGGATAGTTAATGGGAAGTTTAGAACTTGAAAAATGTTGCAATAATTTCAGATCAGGTTTGCTGGTTTTTAAGCCTTCGCGTTTGCGAAGGTTGGGTCCTGTTCGTGGAGAGGAAATTGGAAGGGCTGGAAGGTTGCTCTTCACATTGGCGTTAAGGTTTTCGCGTTCGCGTTGAAGAAAATTGGGTCCCTGGGTCTTTGTACTTCGCGTTCGCGTCTAGAGCATCGCATTCGTGGAGGGTCTGTGGAGTAGGCATCGCGTTCGCGTGATGTGAGTCGCGTTCGTGTCTAGAGCATCACGTTCGCGGAGGGTCTGTGGAGTAGGCATCGCATTCGCGTGATGTGAGTCGCATTCGCGTAGGGGTCAGAGCCGCGTTTGCAAAGGGTAAAATCTGTCAGTGGAATTTTTGTGCATCGCGAACGCGAGAAAGCCCTCGCGTTCGCATAGAAGGAATTGTCAACTGGGCAGAAGGATTTTTAAAACATTTTGTTCGTTGAGCCTAAGTTATTTTCCACCATTGTTGAGCATTTTGAGAGCTACTTGGAAGAAATTAAAGAGGGTTTCGAAGAGGATTGATTAAAGGTAAGTTCTATGAACTAAAAACGTGATTTCATTGTAGAATTAAATTAGAAATTCATGAAAACTTAGCAAAAAAGGGAAGAACTAGGGCTTGGAAATTGGAGATTTTAAATTGGGATTTGATGGGCCATTTGAGCTCAGATTTGAGGGTTCTTGATATATATAGACTCGTGACGAGATAAGGAATCCGTTTATGTGAAAATTTCTGAGTTTCGAAAAGTGGGCCCGGGGCTCGAGTTTTGCAAATTTTGGAATTTTTGATATTTTTCGATTGTTTTTGATTGGGTATTGTTCCCTTAGCCTATTGTGACGTATTCGCTGTGGTTTTGGCCAGATTCGACGCGCATGGAGGTCAATTTGAGGGGCAAAGACATCGCACGCTAGAGATTTCGCTGGTTAGAGGTGAGTAATGATTGCCCAACCCCGATTGCACATCATAGTGCTATATTGAGATGAGCCACGTGCTGGATGATGAGTGTGGGGTCTTTTACTATTGGGGATTGTGACTTATTTCGTCCCGATTGATGATTTTACTGTGTATTGACTGAAACTTAATTGTTATTATCATGATTTGGGCTGATTACTATATTTGGGCTGGTTGCCAACTATTTGAATCCTTCGGGGATTTTTATCACTATTTCCTTATTGTTTTAACTCATTACCTGAACTCAGTCCTGTTGATATCTGCTGTTTTATAAACTCAGCCACTTTTACTCAGATTTCCAAACTTAAATGATATTTCTAAATGTTGTTTTGGGCTGAGAACAACTGTTTTACTATGCCCGAGGGGCTTGTGATGATTTTGGACTGAGCGAGGCTGAGGGCCTCACATATGCCTAAATGGCTTAAGTTATGGAATTTGTTACTAGTATTGGTTCCATTGGATGTTCTATTATAGATTGAAAGTTTTAGTGTTTTGGATCATTGTAGTATCACTAAGGGGCGAAATTGAGGTATGTGAGGCTAACTCTCTATGTTTGGGAATGTTAATGATTCTCCCTACACTATGTTTCTTTTACCACGTTACTAATTGCCTCAGAAATATAGTTAAGCCTAGCTCCTTGAATAGTTGCAGAACTTTTATTCTCTAGCTTTATAATTTGTTCATGACTTTCATTCCGAACATTGTGAGCTCAGTGCGTAATTAATATAGACTTGTGCTTAATTCCCATGAGTCTCAGTCTAGATTACCAGAATTTCGTAAATAGTTGAAGCATATGTTCTCATAATCAGTTCATGAATACATGCTTCAGTGTATTCCTATTCAGTATTCTAGTGTGAAGTAACTCAATATGATTCAGTATTTCCGTAGCACATATTATAGTATGTTTCTCAGTTCCTGAATTTAAATCCCTGAATGTTGAACACATGTATTTGGGCCTGAGGCCGTAGTTTATTCTTTATAGGTGTTTGGGCCTGAGGCTGTAGTTTATGCTTTATGCATGTTTGGGCCTGAGAAAGTAGTTTATGCTTTATGCATTTTTGGGCCTGAGGCCGTAGTTATGTATACGTATACTTGGGCCTGAGGTCGTAGCTTATGCACATATATATTTGGCCTGAGGCCGTAGCTTATTCAGATAAACAGGTTGTTCAACTTTCAAAAGAGGAAGTATTCATATCCTTACTTCCTTTGTTCAGTTCAGTTATCAGTTATCAATTATCAGTTATTATTTCAGTTTCAGTTTCAATTTCAATTGGTATCATTTCTGCTATCAATTATCAATTCTCAGTTATTAGCTTAGTTTCAGTTTCAACATTTATGATTCTTTCTTTCAGTTGCTTTACGTACCAGTGCAATTCAAATGTACTGATGTCCCTTTTGCTCGGGGCCTGCATCTCATGATGCAGGTAATGATTTACAGGTTGATGATTCGGAGCACTAGGATTCTCGTACCATCTATTTGGTGATCCCCAGTTTTTTCAGGGCATTATCATTACCTTACAGTCTTCAATATTTTCAAATAGTCAGTGTTTTTCAGTACTTCAATAGAGGCTTCATAGACTATAGTAACAGTTAGACAAAGTCACAAGCTTTTTATGTTAAGCAATGTTGGCTACAAACATGTTTCAGACTTGTATTAATATTTTTGCACTTCGATTTATATCATCTAGACATTCAGTATATCAACATGTGTTAGTTTATCTTCCGAATTTGGTATGTTATGATATCATATGTTGATTCAGTCAGCCAGTTGGTTCGCTCGGTCACATGTAGTTAGGCATCGAGTGTCATTTTACGTCCAGGCCCAGGTTCAGGGCGTAACACTTTCATCAAGGACGAGGTACCTACACTTCTTAAAATAGGGTCCATTCGGGAGGATAAATACCCAGAGTGGTTAGAAAATTAGTGGTAGTCCCTAAAAAAGGGAAAAAATTAAGAATGTGTGTTGACTATAAGGATTTGAATAAGGAGTGTCCCAAGGACTCCCTTTGTCCAACATCGATTGCATGATCGATTCCACGGCCGACCACAAGATCCTTAGTTTTCTCAACGCCTATTCGTGGTACAACCAAATACGGATGAACCCGGATGATCTGGAGAAAACCTCCTTCATCACTAAATACGTCTAATATTGTTATAATAGGATGCCATTTGGACTAAAAATGTTGGTGCCACTTATCAACGCTTAGTAAACTGGATGTTCGAGGAACAAATAAGAAAATCAATGGAGGTTTACATTGACGATATGTTTGTTAAGTTCCTGTGAGCAGAGGACCATTTAAAATATTTGCAGGAAACCTTCATCATATTGAAGAAGTACAATATGAAGCTGAACTTAAAGAAGTGTGTGTTTGGAGTCGGATCAGGTAAATTCCTTGGGTTTATGGTATCTAACTAGGGAATCGAGATCAAATCCAAAAAGATCATAGCCCTTGAAGATATTACAGTGGCGGACAATGTAAAGGCCATGCAAAGGTTAACCCGGTGCATAGCCACCCTGGGGCGATTCATCTCAAGAGCCACCAATTCTTCTCGCTACTGAAGAAGAAGAAAAACTTCTCATGGACCCCAGAATGTCAATGGGCATTGGAGGAACTCAACCGATATCTATCGACCCCACCACTGTTTCACACGCCGAAGGCAGACAAACAACTATACCTGTACTTAGCAGTATCAAAGATAGCGGTAAGTGGAGTCCTATTCCAGGAAGAGCAAGGTACGTAATTTCCAATTTAATATGTTAGCAGGACTCTGGGTGAGGCCGAAACTAGGTACCCTCACCTAGAAAATTTGGTGCTCGATTTGCTAAGCTCTTTTAGGAAACTGAAACCATATTTTCAGTGCCATCCTATATGTGTTGTGACTAATTATCCCTTGCGAAATATAATGCATAAATATGAACTCTCGGGATGATTGGCCAAATGGGTTGTGGGGAAATCAGCGGGTAAGATATTGAATATCGACCCTAGACATCCATTAAATCTCAAATTTTGGCAGATTTCATGGCCGACATTACACCTGCCTTAATACCCGAGGTCAAATAAGCGTTGTTGGTAAACTCAGGGACTTCTTTAGGAATTTGGACCCTCTTTACGAATGGTGCCTCAAATGCAAAAGGGTCCGAACTTGGCATCTTGTTGAAGCCACCAACTGGCAATGTAGTTAGATAATCTATTAGGACTGTGAAATTGACTAACAACGAGGCCCAATATAAGGCCATGATTGTAGGTCTCGAACTAGCCAAAAGCTTAGGGCGGAGTTTATCGAAGCTAAGTGTGACTCCCTCCTCGTGGTAAACCAAGTTAATGGAACATTTGAGCTTGGAAAAGAACGAATGCAAAGGTACCTGGATAAATTGCAGGTAACATTACATCGATTCAAGGAGTGGACTTTGCAAAAGGTACCTCGAGATCAAAACGACGAGGTGGATGCCTTTGCAAACTTAGGGTCGTCGGTCGAGGATGAAGAGCTCAATTTGGGAGCTGTAATACCGCTCATGAGATTGGCAGTAGAAGAAGGTCATGTCGAGATAAACTCTTCGAGCTTGACTTGGGATTGGACAAACAAATATGTAGAATATCTAAAGACTGGGAACTGACCTCAAATCCAAAACAATCGAGGGCCCTGTATACAAAGGCAGCCCGATTTAGCTTGTCCGAAGATGGAACCTTGTTCAGAAGAACGTTCGATCTTCCACTAGCGATATGTCTAGGACCAGGAGATACCGAGTACGGTCTAAGGGAAGTTCACGAGGCACCTTCGAAAATCATTCAGACGCTGAATCATTGTTTGGAAAGGTGATCAGAGCCGGCAACTATTGGATCGACATGGAAAGGATGCAAAGGAGTTTGTACGAAAATGTGATGAATGCCAAATAGCTGCTCCGATGATTCACCAACCCGGGTAGCAGCTGCATTCAGTTTTGTCAGCATGGTCGTTCATGAAGTGGGAATGGACATCATTGGCCTCCTTCCATGGGAACCCGGTAAGGCTCAATTTATATTATTTATGACTAACTACTTTTCTAAGTGGGTGAAAGCCCAGGCATACGAGAAGGTCAGGGAGAAGGAAGTCATCAATTTTATTTGGGACCACATCATATGCCGGTTCGGCATGCCGGTTGAGATCGTGTGTGACAATGGGAAATATTTCATCGGCAACAAAGTGACCAAGTTTCCCAAAGAAGATAAGATCAAAAGGATCCTATCAACACCTTATCACCCTAGTGCTAAGGGACAAGCAGAATCGACCAACAAGACCATGCTCCAAAACCTCAAAAAAAAGTAACCGACGACAAAGGAAAACGGAAGGAAATCCTGCCCGAAGTCTTATCGGCATACCGTACGACTTTGAAGTCCAGTACCAGGGCCACCCCATTCTCGCTAGTTTACAACACCGAAGCTCCTATACCGATCAAAGTGGGAGAACCAAGTATCAGGTTCCGATATTCAACCAAAGTATCGATTGACGAGGCCATAAGTACGAGCCTGGAACTATTAGATGAATGGCGAGAATCCGCCCTTGTCCAGTTGGCCACCCAAAATAGCGGATTGAGAGATATTACAACTGAAGGACCAACCTTTGACACTGCAACATTGGGGACTTAGTGTTAAGAAGGGTCATACTAAGCACCCGGAATCCGAACGAGGGTAAGCTAGGGCCGAAGTGGGAAGGGTCGTACAAAATTCTCGAGATCACCAAAAAAGGATCGTACAAACTCGGGGCAATGAACGGTGAAAAGCTATCAAATAACTTGAACATAACTCACTTGAAGCGATATTACTGCTAAGATACGATCCCACTCATTCCTTTTTACTTATTTTTAAACTAACACTTGCCGGTAACCAATAAGGAGCGGTACAGATTCTTAGGTCTGGAAGCACGCGCTGCACACTTTTTTCCTTGAATCGGTTTTGTCCCAAATGGGTTTTCCAGCAAGGTTTTTAATGAGGCAACGGTGGATCGTGCTAACTTAGAATAAAAGTTTGTTCGTGAATCAGTGTCAAAGATTTCATCAACAGTATCCGAGGCTTCTTTCTATGATCAACCTCGAATACTAGGGGGAATTACCCTCGGATATCGACCTTAGCAAGGAAAGAAACTTCATGATTAAAAGGTCTCGATCGATAGGATTTATTGTAAGGGCCAAACTGTTTAAAGAAACGTGCCCACATAGACTGCTTGAGCCTGGAACAAAGTATGTACACATGTATAACTATTAAGTACAAGAATAAAAACAAGTCTCTTCCTTATGGATAAATATAATATCATGTCTTTTAAAATTCATACATTTCTCAAGGAATTTCATGCATCTGATCCCCTAAAGGTATCGAGCCGAAGGGCCACTTTAATCCGAGTTTGAACAATGACTGTCACTTGGGGAATGCTGTCCGAAAACAAACTCAGGCGGGTCGAGCTATCGGAGCTCGGGGGTACAAGACCTATTAGGCAACGCCTGAATTTTAAAGGCTACACCATCCCTATCGGGGGGTGTTATCTTAGGCAGGCCCGGATAACTCAGGATAACGAGCCCACTAGGAAACACCCGAACTAAAAAGGCTACAGCCATATTAACACGTCTTAGAGACGTAAAAAAAACAACAAGGCCTTAAAATTTCTTAACTGGTTCTAAAGGCTACCATTGGTAAACTATAATCTAAAAAAAGTATATGTACTTTGGGGGAAAATGTCTAGTCTTACCAAACCCCCACGATGCCTTAAACAAAATAATGTTAAAGGAAAGGCATGTTCGAACCTCTGAACATAACCTAACTATTTCGTGCTAAGGCATTTTAATCTTTGCAAACATAAATAATGAAGCAAAGGAAAAAACTCAGAAATTGCTAGAGGGAAAAGAGCTTTATATATATATATCAAAAGATTTTTACGAGGGCCAAACAGACTCGTTACAAATTTATACAAATGCCAAACGGCCTCAACAAAAAGAAAACAAGTACAAAGATACAAAGAACAAAGAAAAATGTACGAGGCATTTAAACAGCCTGGTCTTCACCAGAGCCTGCCTCATCACCAAGACCTTCGGGGTCTCCTCAACCCTCGGACTCACCCAAATCTTCAGAATCTTCATCATCTTTAGGATAGGCCAATTTTTTGGCCTCGGCTTCGAGCTCTTTGGCACTCTCAATCTTAGCTAATAAATTGAAACCCCGAGCATGAATTTCCTCGAGGTCTTGCCTTCGCGATTGCCGCTCAGCGTGCTCGATGATATCATTTGCTCAAACCTGAGCCACCTCGGCATCTACCTTATAAACGACCACCATCTCATCGGCATCGACTTTAACCACCTCGGCCTCCAACTTGGTCATTTCAAGCTCTTGGCCAGATTTTCTTGATCGAAGACGGCCAAACTCAGCTGAGACTAGAGCTCCTCACCAAGTCCCTTTCCACTACAGCTCGAAGCAGGACCTCAGTCGAAGCCAATTGTGCACGGGCAGTCTCCTTTTCTAAGGCCATGCGGTCCATGTTGCTTTTCCATTCTTCAGCCTCGGCCTCTACCCTATCCACCTCTGCCTAGAGCTGCTCGATCTGATCAAGCTTATGTTGGACCTACGGGTTCGGACCGTTAGTAACAGTGTCTGACTCATTGTTACTAACCTCAAATACTCTTCTTACCTGCTCAACCAGGTCGGCATGCTTCTTCCGAGCCACTTCTAGCTCAGATTGGACCTCCCCTTCACGTTGCTCGCTAAAAAGTTTATAAGCATCTCTCTTCTCGGTGAGCCCACAAATCTCGGCCTAATATTGGTCTATATCTTCTCAATACCGCAGAAAAGTCTCATGATGAAGCACCGAGTCCTACAAACATAGAGAAAAAAGTTACGAGTATCTATGAATTGATCTAAGTATAAATTAGAAGTCATCAAGAGGTATTTAAAGTTACCCGATTAAATGCATGTTGAGCTTCATTGAATAGGCAGGGCGCTTCCACCTCGTTTATCTTGGCTTGGTTTCCCTCGATCACCAAGCACTAAATGTAACTGGCCACCCCTACGGTGGTAGAAAGGACATGGGCATCCTCCGGAATTGAGATAATGATTTATCGCTTTCGGTCAGGATCCACGCTTGGAGCTAGGAACCGTTGATTAGTTTTGGGGTTAGGAAGGCCTACTTGTTCCCGAAGATAGACTCTTACTCAGCACCTCTAGGTCATGCAATCCGGTGACGTCCTCCGTGGCGGTAGAATCCACGCCATCAAAAAAGCCATGGAAAGGGTCGTCCAATCCATGGGGCCCCTCATTAGGGCAAGGTTTCACTATTTGAGCCTTGTTAAACATGGACTCAGTGAATTAATGTGACTCGGAGAGGTCTATCACCCCGAGTGCGTCCTTCGGGGTATTTCCCATCGCCTGGGAAGCACCGGCCATGGCTTCCTCATCAGCCTCCCTAACTTGAGCCAAAAAGGCCTTGCCCCTCTCTGGTTCAGAAGCCTCGGCCACGTCCTCCTTATCAGCCTCCCTGGTTTGAGGTAGATCGACCTTGCCTATCTCTGGTTCGGAGTCCCCTTGTCCCTCAAACTGCGACTACATGCGGGCCACAAGTTCAGAGGCTTCTTCTTAGGCTTGCGAACCAGCCTTTTTTTTGTTTACTTCTTCTCTGAGCTTGGATAACTCTGAGCCCTTTTTCTCTTCTTTTGATCACCCTGTCTCGGAAAAAGGGACTCGGCGGGTTATTTCTCATCACTGGATAGAGTCTTTAATGAGACATCCTTAGATAAACCAGCAAAGGGAAACTGAATAGATAAGAACCCAACAACACAAAAAAGAATCCAAGTATTACTCACTCAGGAAAGGAATCTCACCTTGAGAATGGGCCTCCCACCGGACCTTCAAAAGTTCGCGCCATGTGTGCTCGAAATATGGTTTTTGTGACACAATACCTCAACCCACTTCTTGAGTCGAGGGACTGCATTCGAGACTCGAGCAACAGCTGCACCGCCACCAAGCACAGATAAGAAATAAGAAAAAGAGAGTAAAATAAAATTTTGGGAAAAATAAATTATACTTATGCTTTGTGTTTCACTTCTGAGGGAACAACATACACTCTACTAGGATTAGGTCTGAGGTCCTCACTCAGACAAAACGACCAAGCTAGCCTTGAACCCGATCTTTATCGGTGCTAAAGAACGGGCCTCTAATAGCCTGGCACGTAAGTTTGATCAGCCCTCTCCTCCCGAAAGAGTCAGGGACTGTATAGGCGCATAAGGTGGTCAACGCTGAATGAGCAGCCGTTTATCTTGCTCACAAAAAACTAGAGAAGGATGACGATCCTTCAGAATGAAGGGTGGATCTAACCAAGGCACACCTCGTATCTTTTGTAGAAATAGATGATTACCATATCTAACGGGCCCAGCATATAGGGATAAGTGTAAATACTTAAGTATCCCTCGGCGTGGGTGGTGATATCTTCGTCGGGCCCGGGAACCACCATGTCTTTGCCGACCCGGTTGCAATCCTTTTTTACCATGGGGAGAAATTCTTTAGTGATCAAGCATATGTACCTCGAGATATTCTCACACCAGTCCGGTACGGGTGAAGGTTTTTCAACTTTAATATCGTCAGTCACCGAACACCTGCCAGGAATGAGCGTGCTAAGAGGATGTTTTGCCGCTAGCTCCTCGTCGGCCGGCCGTGATATAGAAGTAGTTTCTTTTTGGGAAACTATTTTTGAAGTCTTTGCCATTTTCTTTTAAATGGAGGGTAAAAGATGATAAAGAGGAAGTTAAAGGGATACATTTGATGGTTTGTAATGAAGACGAGTGAAAGTTCTTACTAAGATCTCAAGAAACCAGGATACAAGTGCTAGAAAATGTAGAGATTTCTAATAAACATGAGTAGAGAAGGTTTGGATGAATGAAGAAGGGGTATTTATAGTTTCCAAATGGCGGTTCAAATCCAGGGGTGGTCGACCAGCAACTGACAAGCATTTAATGCCATTAAGACGTGACTGAGGAGATGTTTCGTTCATTTTATTATTTCTGACGCGGAGTATCGAGGTGAGAATAGAAGCTCATATCGTTTCTCATCTTTTACTCTCTAAAAAATGAGGAGACTATCTGTATACATTCAAAATCAGGCTCTTCTACTACATGACAGTTCGGGCTCGGAACGTGAGGGATTGAAGATCGACCCCGAGTCCCATCGAACCAGAACGCGAGGCCAAAATGCGCGTCCTCAAGAACATTGAGTCCATGATCTTGGAATCGACCCTGACCCTAAAAGAGCTCAAGGAAACATTGCCAGTATGACCAATAGAAGGCCAAAATATCCGAGATCGATCCGGTATTACGACAGAAATCTCGGCACGTATCAATAAGAAACTGGCAAATCAGCAAATCAAGAGATTTTTACCTTTTGTAGAATTGTATCAAAAGTAGGACTTCCCTACTATATAAAGGGGGTCTGATTGTGAGCACGTGATTTTTGCCCTATATGAAATACTCTCATAAATTCAAAATAAAACAACTTCTTTCATTATTTGATATTTTATGGATTTTTGTGGCATTTTTGTTAATTGTTTGCGTCTGTTTGTGCACCTTTATTATGGCTTAATTCATGAAAAATACAAAAAATACTTGGTATTTGCATGTAGGGTTAATTTCGTATTTTAGGATTAATTAGTGATTAATATTACAAAATAAAGAAAATCACAAAAAATGGTTCTTTGCATTTCTACTTTTAATTTTTAGAATTTGTCTTAAGTTTGCATTTAAATTAGAAATTAGTTAGTTTTGAAATTTTAATTAGCATAATTTAAGAGTCAATTTGGGTCCTTTAGTTTTAATTTTATATTTAATAAAATCAGAAAATTCAAAATAAATAAATAAATAAATAAAATACAAAAAGAAAAGAAGAAAATAAATAAAAGAAATGGGCTGTCTTAGTAAGAGACCCGAATTGGGCCATTTCTCCTCAATTCCGCCCAGCCCAATTTCACCCACACCCAGCACCGGCCCAAACCCATTTTCCCAATCCGGTCCACCTCATGAGTAGTCAAAACGGTGCCATTTGGAACCTAAATGATCTGAGCCGTCTAGGTTATTTAATCGAATGCCCAAGAATTAATCTCCTATTGTATATAACTGTCCTAACCGACCCCCCTACCTCCATCGTCTTCCTCAGCCCTCCTTTCTCTCAAAAATCCTAGCCTAAGCCGCCCCCATATCCTCCGGTGAAACCTGTCGGCGGCGATGACAGTAGTTGTGCCAATGACCACAAAAAATACACCACTAACTCCCCTCGTCCCCCTCTTTCCAACCATGCCCTCAGCTCCCCTCGAATCAATGCCAAACTCGTCGAATCTTAGTGCAAAATTTTTCGGCCACCAAACAACTCTTTCCGTTCACCACCAAAATTACACCATAAGACCGCCTCTTTGTCCTCTATCGAACCCCCAAGGCCCCACCCCTCGAATATGGATGGAACTGCTCGAATATTGATTTGAAGTTTTCCGGCCAAAACCCTAGTTTGCCCAAAATTTACCAACTTGATACCACATGGTCCCCGGGCTTCCCTCGTGATGAATTCAATGTCAATGACGTTTAAATCTCACTTGATAAGGTTTAATTTCGAATCTAAAACTGGTCGGTGAGTGTCTTTGGGTTCTTAACATTTCTTTTCCTGATTAGGCAGCTATTAATTTCATTTGTTTCCTATTTTGTGCTCATTTGGTTTATCCCAATTTGCAATGATTAATTACCTGAATTAGTCCATCTTAGCCTATTTCCATTTAACTCTAGGTTTTAGTTTAATTATTGTCTCTGATTATTAGTTCTTAATTCAGTGTGTATTCCTTTAATTTTCTGATTTAGCATGAGTACAGATGATAATTCCTGTTTGATTCTATTTTTTGGGTAATTTTGTTTCAAGATTCTCTTTAGTTTAGCATAACTATGATAGATTAGTTACTATTTTTAGTTAGCATAATTGTTCAGTTAGTTGCAATTAGTTTAGGTGTTTGGATATAGCTGATTAGTTCTTAGTTTGGTAGCCAATTGATTATTGTAAAGGATAGTTAGTAAGTAATTTTAGGATATTCAAGGGCAGTTTAGGTATTCCTAATAAGATAGAATGTTGTGGCTGAAACTAGAATGCTCTATAATAGGACCTTAGTCACAATTTTAGAAGTTTAAGGGTAGTGACTTGAGACACAAGGCAATAAATAGAGGTTTAAATGGAAATAAATGGGGGGACTGTTTTGTAAAGTTAAAATCTGATACCCTCTTAGTTGAGCCTATAAAATGGCATCATTAATGCCTGGAGAAAAAAAGTTTTGGAACTTAAAAAAACTCCCCCCAAAAACCATTCTGCAAATATGAACTTCAAAGTTTGAAATTCAAATCAAAGGAGTTCAAAATCCTCTCTTAGATCTGAATTCCTGCCGAAAAATCCAAAACCAATAGAAAAACTGTCAAAAACCAAAAAAAAAACTGTTACATTGCATTTCTTCTAATTGCTGAAGTTTTCTAAGGGTTCTCTGGTTTGAATAAGCTGGTTTTTGGTTAAGTTGTGGTATGCTGAAACTTTCAGAAGTGGTCTAGTGCATTTCCGAGTCAATTTGGTGTTATTCAAGCTATTTTGATTGAGTTTTGTGTCCGTTTAGTATGGAAACCTTTCCTGGTTTGAATTTGATTATACTCCTGGGTTACAAGCTGCTGATTATTGTTATTGCTATCACTGACTTCTCCTTCCTCGTTTCTGTAACTTCCAGGTGCCTGTCTAGACTTTGAAGCAATGTGCATATCCAATCAAAAGCTGAAATAAAATCTGTCGCCTGTTTTGTTACATATGATGTTGTGATTTGTTAATGTTCCTATTGTAAATGGATTTGAATTGTTAAGACTATCAATATACTGTAATGGACTATTCTAATTGGACTCCGAAAAGTGTTGTTTTAATTTTGTATTAATTCAACTAATTAGTATAATTTTAGAATAACTTCAAGTTCAGTTAAAGTGTGATAGGCTTTTCATACTGAAACAGGTGTAACATGTGTGCGTGTTAAATGTAATAACCCTAGATTGGATACGTTTCATATCAATAGGCAATAGATATGTTTCATATTGGAACAGGTGTAACAGGTTCAGTTGAGTGCACTTGATTGAATTGACTCAAGGTTCAAATCTGTTGTTAGCCATGAAATTTTGTTTTTGTTTTCATTTAACACAATTATTATTTCTATGTGAGTAAAACAAGCATCCAAATGAATAATATTTGTAGTTTAAGCTGAGTGTCAATCACATTAGTCAACAGCTCGCACTTTCATTTTCTATTCTCTTCGAATACCTGCGGGAAATTGGTCAATACGAATCAAATGTAAAAATCTATAGAGATTAATTGAACAACTGTTAGATTAAATAATGGTGAATTTTCCTTTTGTTATCACCATCAGTGGATCCATCTGGACACCACTAAAGCACTGCCCAACTTCAACCTTCTCTATCTTATTGATTGGGCCAGGGTGGAGGCCCAGAGCTAATAATAGCTCAACAAATGATGGACGTCTTGGCCAATGGACTAGTCTGGGGTTATTTGGGCCTGAACGAATTTTAAAATATGAGTTAATGGTGCAATAGGGTTTTTGGGCCTTTGAGTTGAGTAGCATAGTTGAGCTTAGAGGTGTTACCTTTTGTTCAAATGTGGACTCGAACTCGAGGCTCATTTTCCTTGGTTGCTTTTAATAGCAATTAATAATGCTAATCAGCTAGGACTCTTCCTTTTATTACTAGAGACCAATAAATAGAAAATCGTAGTTGCTTTAGATTGGCCTTTAAATAAAAAATGAGACGAGCCTCGCCAAATAAAATACATAAATTGCGGGGCCCACAATAAATAGTTATAATAAAATACTTAGAATTCGGGATGGGTCGTTTAGCTAATTTCACGGTCTTTCCCAAAATAATAACGTGTTAGTCTCTTTAGGTGCGCATTTTGATAACATTACCTTCCTAAACTCGAGTGCGCATTTAGGTGACTCAAATCCAAGTCTCAACGAAGTCAAAATATGTCAACAACCACGGGTGCATTTATGTGACATGGTTCGAGATGCGTTTTTACGATGTTGCAATTCTCGCTAAAAATAATAATAAAAGCGGTTTATAGTTAAAAAAACACATAAGCTAAAACATGTTTTGAAATTAGATAAATCCAAAATACAACAGTTGAGTGACCGTGCTAGAACCACGGAACCCGAGAATGCCTAACACCTTCTCCAGGGTTAACAGAATTTCTTACTCGGATTTTTGTTTCACGGACTGTTAACAGAGTCATATTTTCCTCGGTTCGGGATTCAACCGGTGAATTGGGACACCATTAATCTCCCAAGTGGCGACTCTGAAATCTTAATAATAAATCCCGTTCCTATTGTCCTTTAAGTGGAAAAATTCCTTTACGCCCCTGCGGGTGTAGCGAAAAAGGAGGTGTGACACTGATTACTTGTAAAAGACACTAGAACACGCATTCAAAAGCAATAAACTATTACTTTCTCTTTAAGCTCTTATTCAATTATGTCCTGACACTGATCCAAGTGCATTCTGTTCAAGGGTGGCTCACCCCCAAGGCTGTAGCTGTTCAATTCGTGTCGTTTGTATTTACTTTTGGATAACTCTCCAGACTTTGAAATCATTGGCCTTTGTGTAAATTTCCATACGCACTTTCTAGTGAGAGAAATGTTGTCCATTAAAATACGGTGGCCTCATTTGCGATGTTCCTTCTTGGAAAAGCGCTCCGACAATAACTTGATTTACCATGATCTTTTCTCACAAGTTATTAAGCAAAAGAAAAATGTGAGCCTTGCTCTGATACCTATTGAAAGTGCGGGGGGCG